>APFE030099591.1:467803-505675 GCA_000404065.3 Pinus taeda | reverse complement strand
CTTATATATTAGTTTTTTTATCATATTTATGTGTCAATGTATTTATTTTATGTTGTAGATGGTTTAGATATTAAAAAAATTGAAAAAAAATGAATATTTTTGTACCAAACGATTTTTTCACGATTTTTTCCGCTTTTTTCCCGATTTTTCCGCTTTTTTCCGCTTCATTCCCCGCGCCGATTTAATCCCGCTCGCACTTTTAACAACATTGGATAATACTATCTTCCTCAAGGTGCCAAAGGAGTTATACTTGCTGGAGTTTATTGTTTTTGCCCAAGGAGCAGAATATGTTGCTGGAAAAACTGTTTTATATTGCAAAGGGAAAATTTTATGAGCCCAAATTGCTTGGCCAAATTATTTTTATTTAATAAGGTGCCAAGCTAAGGCCGAGAGCAAAGTCATAATAGAAGGGGGTCAAATAATTTTGGGCGGAAGCGTAGAGGCTGAAGTCAAATATTTACTTTGTGAAGGCTGCGAGTGTTAGAGCACTGGAAAATTAACTTAAGGAAGCCGAACAAAAAAAATAACTTAGCGTGAGTTCCATATCTAGGGAAAAATCACGGGGGTCAGTTTTTTAAGCCAAATCTGTCTAGACAGAGAAGTGCTGAAGGTTGAGCTTCTCCCTCTATTCTTGTTGGCCGAGTTTCCTCTTCAGAGCAGACGCTGAGATTAATTTGTGGTTGTTTGGAAGCCAAGTTTTCCCTTTAAAGAATGCCGAATTTTCTTCCAGATCTGAGGCCGAGTTCTATTGCTAGCAAGGGTTGAATTATGGGGATATTGAGCAAAGATTTCCACTCCTTGTCTCAAGAGAATGAGGTTATTGGCAGATCGAACTAGCTGAACTTTGAGGCCGAAGTTGTATTGTTTCCTCCAGGAATCTGAAGAGGGGCAGAATTATCACCATTTTGCAGATCACAGCAGCTGAGATTCATTATTATTGGTAGAGGAACGAAAGGCAGTTGAATCTGTTCCATTAAAGTTAAAATTTGCTAGGTCGAATCCCTTTCCTAGATCTGAAGACAAAGGGTCGAATTTCTAATTTCAAGGAGGCTGAATTCCACTGAATATCAGTACCAGAGGATGGACAAAATATACTACTAATGGTGGGTGCAGACATTCCTTCCTTATAGACCATTTCTCTGAAGCGGCCGATCTTATATTGAATTGGTTGAGTTCCTTGGAAATTAGAGGTCAATTTGGCTAAGATACAAGATTTAGTGCTAGCAGAATCCCAATAAAATAGGAGACTAAATCCTCAAGGAGTCAATAGATTGATTGCAGAAGAATTTTGTGTTTGGAGGATCATGATTCTCTCTAAGGAGCCACTGCTTAAGATAAGATTTTGAGGGCTGAACAAAATAGACCAGAGTGCGGATTTCCTGAGGATGTTATCAGCACTTAGAAGAGCCAAGTTTTTAACTACTATTAGAGGCCAAATTTCTAAGCTTGTTTAAAGGCTGTAGGTATATTTCTGAAGGGACAGACCATTGATCAGAGTTGGATTATTACTTTATGCAATTCTCCGGGTCATGGTCACTTCTTGAGTATGCCATTTCCAGAATTTAATTTCTGAAGCAGTACTTTGCCAGATTGAGTCGCTTTAGACGTATCACACCTTGAAGGCCAAATTGGTTAGTTGTTGGTGATAAATTTCCAGACCAAGCTCATACTTCTTCCCCAGGTAGATTTCTCCTCATCATAAGGACAAGTTGTTTCCAGCATAGCACTAAGGCTAGCCTCAAGCACTATCAGCAAGTTTATAAAGATCAATTGTCTTCTCTAAAAATTGGAGCAAGTCCCAGAAGTTTGCACAGCAACTGTTTGTGAAAAGTCATCAAAGAGGATTTAAATTTTTTGTGAAGAAATTTACACAGGGCAGAGATACCAGAGCTATCACTGCAACAATAATTGCTCAGAATTTCTAGTCATTCATTGCTACAGGACGTCACTTATTTGAGGCCAATCTTCTCCATCAACAGATGGAATCGCTTGTAAATTAGGGCAAATTGATCAAGATCTCAAGCTAAGTATAAGAGGACATTGTCTACCCAATAGAATTCAGTTGGAAGAATGTAGCAAGTTCTTTGATTTTGTTCCTTATCATAAGCTCTGTCATTGATATATCATTTATGTCCCATCACCAGAGAGGTATTTTCCCTGCTGAGTTTATTAATGGCACCAAATTATTATCCTGGAGTGTTTGTTTAGAAGTGTACATTCTGGTTTTATGTTATACAAACAAGAAGAATTGCACCTATAGCGGCCTGTCATTAAACTGTTTGACGAAACCTCTCATTGAAGAACACACTAAACTCAGAGTATGTATTCTTGAGGTGTAGTCTAGATTCTAAACATCTCTTGTTCTGGGGATTATTTGAATATTGTTGCCTATTGTACTGTACTGATCTGATTTGTGCTCAAAGATTTATTGTTGTGGAGTTTATATGTATGCAGTCACCCAGTGTTGTTGAGAGGGTTTGTATTTAGAGCTGTGTCTTGAGAGCATTATTGTTGTAGATGTCCTGTATGTTGATGTCTTATTGCTACTGAATAATGGAGTATTTAAAGTGCCTCTTAAGTCAACACAGCAGTACAACAGTGGACTGCAATCTGGACCAAAGACCAAAATAGAACAGCAGACCCTTCTGAAAGGGGGTCCATGCCATTCTTCAACAAGAACAACCAAGGGATATGCAGAATGAGCAAAACAAATTGAGCATAAACTCTTTGCATTTGCGACAGATCTGAAATTCATGAGGGTTACATTGAAGGCCCTTCTCAAATTGGAAGAACTAAACTCACTCCTCTCCAAGGTGAACCAGTCAGATTGGAAGAATTTAAGATGGGCTCTAAAACCAGCCATGTTTGCCCTAATACAACACAAGTTCTTGGAACACCCTTGTGAAGAGGTCACACCTCCAGTTGCCTCCTGTCTTAGTAACAACATGAGGATAACCTCACCTATACCCTCTTACAATGATGATATCATAAGGGGATCTTCAGGCTGAGAGTGGAAACCTTTCATGACTTGGATAACACTGTGGGTCCTAACTTTAGGAAAAAGCTTGAGATTTTAGAAATCATGGCCATGGTCAGATCATATCACGTCATATTTGATCTAGAGTGTGATGATTTGATTCTTCAAATGTCCCAATGTTTTTTCAGCATTAAGAAACATCATCCTGGCACAGTCAAAACAAACATGCAGTCCATTTTGTCTTCAGTTATGAGAGGTCATGATACCATTTGCAAGAAGTTGCAATCTAATTTGTTGACCATTTGGAGAGAGGAACATGTCTCATCTGCTGCTAATGAACTAACCGAAGGGTTGGTTGAGCATAACATAAAACTGTTCAGAAGACAGTTGACCAAGGAGGAGCTGCTTAGGATTTGTGGACCATGCAGCAAGAATGAGTTAGGGAGAAAGGCCTTTGCTTCATTTGCAAGGGACCTTGGAGGCCGGACCTCTCATGTTTGAGTGACACAAAGGAGATGACAAAGGTAGATCAGGAGGAGATTCCTTCTGACTTTTCGGATGAGGATTCTTCTTTTATAGTTGAGTCCATCGGTTTTTACGAGGAGACCTCTAAGGAGCATGAGCAATCATGTAGAGTTGTTGACAATAGCCCAAATATGCATTCATGTTTGATGGAAGAGTATGGTGAGCAGCAGATTGTTCCCAAGAGGGAAGAAGTCTAGGGAGGAGACTTACGAGATAAGCGACTGATGATTCAGCATGGAGAGCACATAGAGGAGCATGAGTTAGATGACGAGGATGATATGCACAATGTGCATGATGAGCCATTTTTGGAGAAGCAATTAGTGGCTCATGTTGAGCCCATGGTGGAGGAGGATGAGCAGCCATCTTTTGGACCAAACATTGAGGAGGAGCAGACAGATGCATAGGCAGCCAGCAAAGCTGTAGTACTTTTAGACCTCATCCCTATCTCGGGGTTCATAGACAGGGGTTGCAGCACGGTTTGCCCATTTTTGTCTATTATAGAAAGAGGGGCAGGGTTTCCTAGGCAGATCTTGTCGATTGACCAAGCAAAACTGCATGAGTTGAGCACGGTGTAGCATAGTGAACTTGCTCCTTATACAGGTGGCCATGCAGTAGATCCTTCACACATGATGGATTGGAAAGAGATCATGAGTTGCTATCCCATTGATGGGGCATTATTCTTAGTTGGGGGCATAGTACAACAAGGGCCCTTAGATGTGAGGGATACTACATGCTCTAGTTGGCAGTGGGAGGTAGCCCGAGAATTCATCAACATTCCTCAACTCATGCAGTTTTGCCTGGTCAATCGACAAGATCTTGCCGATTGAGATCTATCTTTTGAGCCCCTTTAGAAGGAGGAGGAAGATATCATTTGGGACATCTTGGATTTGAATAATTTTCTTTGGTGTGGTTTCGAGTACCTAGTTCTCTAATTTTGTAGCCTCGTGACAAAAACCCTCGGGTGATTTAGTGAGAGTGGGCGAGAACCGATCTCTTCCCTTGGTGAATTCATCCAGAATTCACAGGTGCACTTCTTGATTTTCAGTTCAATTTTGGAGGCCCACTTTCAGCATTGGAGCATAATATTTTGAAGGCCAGATTATTTATCTCAATTATTTCAGTTTGTATTTGCATGTAAACCCTATCTAGTTGTTGAAGAATCTAGGGCAAATGTAGTTAATGAGATTCTTCTTCTCATGAAAACTATTTGTGAGGTTCTTTTAACTTTTCTTATTAGTACAATCTCTCATTATTAGAGTGTGTCTACTTAGTTCATCAAATATTTACCAAAAACAAAAGAGACAAGAACACACGATGTTGGCTTTCTGCCAAGGCCAAAACCTCTCACTCTTTGAGAGGAAAACCCGCACGAAATTCTTCTTATAGAGATTCCAATTGATGAATACCAAGACCATGACCCTTGACCTATTTAGCCACTCCAAGGCCAAGACACCAATCCTCTTCTTTGTCACTGCTTGAGATCATCATCTTTGCTGCACCACTGAGGTCATCACTACAACACCATCAAGATCTTCATTACTGTTGCAACACCATTGTTTCACTTTCACCGAGGTCTTCATAACAACGAGATCTTCATATACATGAATGAGAGCTCCACCGAGATCATTGTTGCATCATTTGCTACGCCACTAATATCTTCATTGGGACGCCACTGAGACCATGATTGCATCTATGCTGGGATCATGACTGTTTCTAGAATGTAAGCTGAGATAGAGTGTATCCCTGAGTGATCACAGAGATCCTTTTCATCACAAATATACCAAGACTATAACCATGTTTAGTATGTTGAGGCAGTTGTGATTGCGTCTATAATATATGCCAAGACAATGACTGCAACTAGGATGTCGAGACAGTGATCTTGAGGAGGCCGAGACACAAAGATACTTCCCCATCCGAGAACCTAAACTCTTGTACTTCATCTGAAATTCCTACACCCCTGTACTTCTCCGAGATTTCAAAAGAATCTGAGTTACTCACTTATGTTTTGTGGATACCCTAGTTGGGTATTTATAGTAGTTATGTCTCCATAATAACCGACTTGAACCAGCGAAGAGATGTGTCATTTATGCAAGCTGACACGACTGTTTTTTAATTCATTTGCAGGCCGGCGTGATGAAGAGGATTGTGCTTGTCATTTGGAGGGCTTCTTCCGAGTATAACATGACTTTATAAATATTACAATGACTCTTATTCATTATGACAAATCCTAAAGACATCAAGTAGAAGTCTTTGACCTATGAATAACACTTCTTGCTCATGAAACCCATGATGCAAGGAATACAAAAAATATATTTTGTTTTCTTTATTACATTATTTACATCAGTCATAATTACAAGTCATTATGAAGACCGAACCTAGTTACACTTTCTCCAACACTCCCTCTTAACTAGGGAGGTATTCATAATGGTACTTGGTCATTCTGAATCTGAAGAATTTCTGATAAGAAGAATCAGATTGCTAACCCATTTGTATAGCATCATAGTAACCAACATTGTTTCCACGGCAAGGCCTTGACTAATAGCTCTATCTCTCATCAGATCAGAGCACAATGTTTGCGAGACCAATGACTATAGACACCTTCATCATTGTCTCTCAAGGTACATACCCACCTGGATGTTCACTAAGTATGACCTTCTAGGACTATTCTTATCTTGGGTTGCCAGCCCTCAAAGAATATCAGTCATCTTGCCTACTCTTGTCTTCGATGCCCTACACATCCTCAAAGAGCATCGGATGCCAGATGATTACCCAATCCTCCATTCTTTCTTCCAAAGTGAACACAAGAATGTTGTGTCTATCTCTCCCTCTCAACTGGGGAAGATATGTCCATTCCTTGAAGGAATGTACCCAAGCTCCTTCTGACCAGGAACTTGCCCAAGCTCCCTTTCAATCAGGAACTTGTCAAAGCTCCCTCTTAGCTAGGGACTCTTCTACAAATCAGTAACTTCTTCTTCGTGGGTCCTTCAGCTGCTTGATCAACTTCTCTCCTTGATGTCATAAAATTTTGTTGAGCTTCTTCCTTGTGGGGCAACAGCCATCAATCACTTTCCTCCTCAGTTCATCATGTTATTCCTTTCTTCATGGAAAGTGGCCTTCTTCATATCTAGAACCTTCGTCATATGACTACTTCTTTCTTATCGTGCTTCTTCCATCCACCACATGAATGCTAGTTGTACTTGTATTTACAACCCTTGTTTGAGTAGCCCTACATGTACTTATCCAGCTATTATTCAAGAAATCAAAACATAATATCAAATCATACCTTACAAGATGGCTCTTTATCATGACATCTTTTTGTAGGTATCAGCTTCTTGCATACATGTTGACACATCTCCCAAAGATATCCATTGTCAAGGGTCTTCATCTTTTCCATCAGAGTCTTTTTATTTTTCCGAGAGATTTCCTAGTCAAGTCTTCTTGGTCTTTTGGATATTGATCACCTTCATCAGGGTTGCATATCTCACGATCTCTTCCTTCCTCACACATTCCGTTCCCAAGAGCTTTCAATCAAAGTTTCTTAATTGTAGTCAACCACCTTATACTTCATATGAGGACGTATTATGTTGATTTCATCTAGTGTGACTTATGCTTTCCTGCATCCTTTCAGAGGAGATCCTTCTTCTCTTGATCATGCTTCTTAAGATAAAAGTAATGATCCAAGTTACCTGCAACCATATGACATGACATTATAATATTAAACACAAGCATACACACCTTATTTAACCTTTAGGTCATCGGGGCTTCTTCCAGCAACTTCCTTGATTGAAAAGATGTTCAATCCCTTGATCTGCTTCATGTTATCACACCATCATCCCATGAATTCCATAAGTTGGAGTTCCTGTTGAAACACTTGCTTCCTCTCTAGATTAGTGAACCCTCTGATGAGGATTCCATCAGAGAATCTTGAGGATCTTGTCTATCCTCATTTGGCAGATGTTTCCTTTTTTATTTGATGTATGATGAACCTTGTCCTAGATGAATTCTTCCTTTCCTTCAATGTTCAATGAGATTCCCAAGAGCTATATCCTTCATGTTTGACTGCCATGGATTTTGTCCTTCATGATTCCCATGGTGATGTCACGAGTTCTTGTTTCTAATGATTCCATGATGCCACAATGCATCTTATTATCTTGGTCATATCTATAACACGGGATTTAGGAGCTTATGATAGGGCCCTTTTGTGAGGGATACCATTTTACTCATAGTAGAGATTTGTTACTCCTTTCCATGGCCCCTTTTCTTCAGCTTCCTCCATCTTTCTAGTTGTATGAGCTTCTTTCTATAATATTTCCATAGCATTGAATCTTAGCTACACTTACTTTGTCTTGCATGAGAACCAAACTTGCCTTTCCTTTCTGCACATGCTTGAGTTCTTTTAACCTTCAATACTTTTGCCATCAACTTGTCTTTCTTTATTTAGCATAGAGACCATAAGTGGTCAAATGAGGTAACTTTCTTATCCCATGGATATTTCTTACCTTGATTATCTATTAGTGCATTATGAACCAATGATGGTTATCTTCCTTCCTGTATCTTGTAGATGGGACCTTATGAAGATACCCTACATCCTTTGATACCCTTTACTTTCATGTAGATCAGATTCCATGTGACCTTTTTCACTGTATTTCAAAAAGTATACCTTCTAGTAGTTCATATATCTCTTGATGTCTCCATTCTTGCTACATAGGGATGAGAGGACCTTAAGAGTTCCCTCCCATGAATTTAAAGGAAACCTTTTTCCTTGATATGTTCACTGACTTCTCTTATCTATGAGGATTATAACAATCCTTCTTATTCCATGCAAGAACCTTTGATGACCCATCCAACCTATAGATCTCCTTGCACTCATTAAGTCATTTTACCAAATTGATTAATGAAAATACTTACTTGACATGTGAAGCTAAAATCTTCACCTTGAACATGTTGAAAGTGGTTGAAGCAGATGCATTGATGCTTCCTCCAGATGAGATCCTTATTGTACTGATAGGAAGATTGCCTTCTTTGCCTTCGAGTTACTTTGACCTAGACATCTGACAAAATGTTGATATACTTGGGATGGCATTATATTGCTATCATATAAGTGGACTATGGAACCTTGTAGTATGCAGCATCGTGTAGAAACATAGAGTATTGAGGTCGCTTGCCATGATGTATAGAGACCCATCAATTAGTATTGTTGTATCATAGGACTCCTTCATTTTATATTGAGTATTGTTCATACAAACTTCTATATATGCCCTCAAATATGTATCACCAAGCTCTAAGAATCTGAGATGTCAAGATTGTTCCTTTTATAGAAAGGATTCAATCTGAGGTTGAAATCCTCATATTGCGGCACCGACACAATGGGTAGTATGAGACTTCTGAAATAAATGTCATCTGGCTGTGTATATTCGAACTGCACTGTTGTATGAGGTCTCCTCACCAAGTCTTCTGCCTGTGATCATTTGCATCTTTAGTCCAAGTTTTCTGAGGCTGAGAATGTGGGAAGAATCCGAGTATAGGACATCAAGTTGTGGGAGACTGTAATCCAAAACTGTGACAATGTATATTGTTGTTGTATACTGATCCTTGAATGTTTCTTTTAGTTGCCCTTCCTTTGACTTTAGCACCTTAGCTCTAATACCATGTTGAAGAATCTAGGGCAAATGTAGTTAATGAGATTCTTCTTCTCATTGTTGAAGGAAATGTAACTAGGTTCGGTCTTCATAAATGTACTTTTGATATTTGTACTTATTCAAGAAAAGAATTATTATTTTTATAATATATATCAATGAGTTTCTTGCTCATTGAAATAGGTCTAGCACATGTTAAGTGCCATAGGTGAGTCAAATAGTCAAAAGGAAATGTTGAACCTTAAGGGCATGTTACACCATGTATGATTATGTATTAGGGTCAAGAAAATACCTCCAAGCAAAGTCAAGTCTCCTCCTATGCAAAGGCACCATCAAAGAAGCTCCTTCAAGCATGCTACACCACCAAAGAAACCATTCGAAGTTTGCATAACAAGTTGGCCTACAAACAGTTAACATGTCGGCCTTCTAGTCGGCCTAAAAGGAGGGACAGTCCTCTATAAATAAAGGTTGTCCACTCCATTACAACGCCAATTAAGAGCTCTGAAATCCGAGAAGAGAAGAGGCTAAGAAAAGGACGAAGAAGAGGTCTTCTAGGGTAGTGAAGGAAGAGAGAGAAGCCGAGATGGAAGGGATTGTTTTTCCAGGGTTAACATAGCCACACGTGCGAGAAAGGAAGGGTTTGCCTGCGGTCATAACAACAGAAACCCACAGTGACATATATCTATGTTTTGGGCTAGTAAACAAGGCCTATAAGGCCTCCCAATCAAGCGAAGTGGAAGGGCACTCAAGCAAAGAAGGAAAGAGGCCACAACAACAAGTAAACCACCACACATGCGAGAATTTAGGGTTGCAGGACAGCCACATCAAGTCTATACCTACACCTTGAAGAAAAAGCTCATTTGGTCAAGTAGAAGAAAGGGAGCATCACAAGAAAAGGGACTTATCAAAAGGTGTCTCTTCTAGAGCAAGTGCAACAAGGTCTCTCAACAATTGAGAGACCTACGAAGTTCCAGAAGGAGGTCGAAGTGCCAGAAGGAGGAAGTACTGAAGAAACAAAGTGTCGGAAGGACTTGACTTGTGCTTGGAGGATATTCAAGTCAAGGGTTTAGGGTTTGACATTGATCAATAAGAAGCTTCAATAAGAGAAACTTACTAAAGGGTTTTCCTCTCAAGAGAAGAGAGGTTTTGGCCCTGGCAAAGAGCCAACATCTTGTGTTCTTGTTCTTATGTTCTGGTAGCAGTTTGATGAAGCACACACATGCATTAATAAGAAGAAGAATAAGATTAAGCTAACAAGAAAAGGTAAAAAGACTCCACAAATTGTTATCAAGTAACGATGAATCACACTACACTTATTTGCCTTGGATTCTTCAACATGGTATCAGAGCTAAAGTGACAGATCAAGGAAAGGGCAACTCAAGAACACTCATCAAGGAAAGGCATCTACAAGGTTAAGCATCAAGCCAAATCTACTCAAGGAAAAGAAGGCCAACCATAGCAAGAAGAAGAGCCTACATAAAGGCACCTACAAAGAAGAGTAGATCAAAGAGGGACCTACATCATCTACAAGTTACCAAGCAAATCTCATCATCAAGCAAGTCCACTTGGAGAAGGCAACTTGAAGAACATCAAGATCCTAGGAAGGCAAGCCATCAAGTATTCAAGAAGAAAGCAAATACACTACATCTCAAAATCTATCACGTAAGTGCATGTCCCCTTCTGAATATACATCAATGTCTTTTTACAAGAAAAGCAACAAATTGGTAGGTACCAATAACTTTTTTGCATGGAAGAAGAGGATTGATTTACTTCTCAAGGAGAATGAACTCCTAGAACATGTCAAAGGGAATATTACTATCCTTGCTAAGGAACAAACTCAAGCCTTAGCTAAGTACAATAAGGATGAGACAAGAGCTCAAAGGATTTTAATAGAATCAATCAAAGACTCTCTCATTCCTTATGTCTCAAAATTTGAAACATCAAAAGAAATTTATGATAGGCTAGTAGAGCAATTCTAGGTATCCACAGCCAGAGAAGTAATATCTCTAAGGAATGAATTGTTCAAGATGAAGATAACAAAGGAACGAATAGCTCCCTACTTCATGAAAATCTCTGAAATGAGGTATCAACTTCAAGAGCTTGGGGAAGTCATGTCTGACAAAGAAATGACAACCGTGGTACTCAATGCTCTACCTGAGGATTGGGGCAACTTCACATCAAACATATATGTCAAGAAGGAAGCTACCACACTCAATGAAATGTGGTCTCTATGCAAGACAGAGGAAACCAGACTTAAAGAAAAAGAAGATATGGGATCAAAGGAGCAAGCATTTGCTACCATGGACAAGAGAAAGGGTGAATTTGGAAAATTTGGTCCACGAAGAACAAACAACAAAGACATGTCCAAAACCCAATGCTATGGATGTCAAGAATATGGACACTACAAAAAGAATTGTCCTAAGCTTAAGAAGGACAACAACAACAAAAGAAAGAGGGAAGAAGCTCACATGACTCAAGAGGTGAAAGAAGAAGAAAATAAGCAAAAGAAGGAAGATCCTTCGGATCTCTACTATGACTAAGTCAAACCCTTTACTTCAAGTCTTCTTTCAAGGTTTTGAGTAGGATAGGAGCATGTAGGAATAACATAAAAATTGCATGGCTAGAAACATCTTCTAAAATCTAGAAGCATGTAGTACATAGAGTTCTAGATACTCATGTATAAGAAGCATTTATAATAAGAACAAAATGCATGGTTAGGAATATCTTCTAGAATATAGGAGGATGATAGATATAGCTCAAGATATTCATGTAGATGGAGCATACCTAGAATAGGACCTCATCCACTATAAAAGAAAATTGATCATGAATAAGAATCTTAGAAGACCTCCATCAAAAGGGAAGAAACATTTGCAGGGTAAGGGTCTTCAAGATCCTATAATGGAATCTTCAAAAGAAGATTCATGAATAAGAAACCAATGTCTCATTGGGAATTCCATTCATGGGATTCAAGAAAAGGATGATATGCAGGCAAGCTAAGATGAAGCAAGAAGGGCCACACCAAGGACAAAAAAATGAAGCTAAGATGATCAAAGGAGAATCAAGAGGAGGTATGTATGCATCAAAGTTTAGTGATGTTATCATATGTATATTATTGAGTCATGGGAATAGTTCTATAACATGATCAAGTATGAAAGAATCTCTTTCACCAAGGAGCTCGAAGGCATGTATTACAATGCAGTGAAGGTCAACAAAAGAAAATGCTCACATAAGGAGTATAAGATTGCTACTAAGAAGCAAGAAGGAATGCTCACTAGTCCAAGAAGCAAGCAATGAAGAAGTGCTCTCAAGGAGCATAAGGTGGTTGACCAATTTATCCAAAGAGAAGCAAATGAAGAAAGAAATCAAGCATGTGAAGAACACCATGATCACCAAGAATCACTATCTGACAAAAATACTTTGAAGATATCTCCCGAAAGAAGGCAGGACAAATCTGACAAAGGAAGGAAGGACCCTTGACACCTATCAAGGCCTTGGAGATATGAAAGATGCAGATAATTGATTCTACTCTACAAAGATGTCATGATGAAGAAGACATCCAACAAAAGAAATAGCAATGTTGAAGCAATATCAAGATGAAGTCATGATGGGCTACTAGGTCGAAGCATGTAAACAAGTAAGTACGACGAAGCATCCATGAGAAGTGTATTCCGAAGCATGGACAGATGACAAAGGAGTAGCCAAATGACAAGAAAATCGGGTGTATGACAAGAAATCCACTTTCCACGAAGGAAGCAATGACATGACAAACCAAGAAGGAAAATGAACGATGGATGGTGCCCTACCTAGAAGAAGTTTGAACTTTGAACAAAAACTTCATGAGATCAAAGAAAGGAAGGTTATCAAGCAGCTGAAGGACCCATGAAGAAGAAGTTGTTGATGAATGAAAGAGTCCCTAGCCAAGAGGGAGATCTAACAAGTCCCTAATCAAGAGGGAGTTTTGGATCACCACTGATTACAAAGGAGTGACAATTGTGTTTCTCCATTTCATGGGTCATGCACTAGACCAGGACTAACAGCTGTAAGTCTAGATGAAGGCCATGAATGGAAATGTAGACACAAGATAGACACAACATTCTTGTCTTCACTTGGGAAGAAAGAATGTGAGGATTAGGTAATCATCTGGCATCTGATACTCTTTGAGGATGTGTAGGGTATCCAAGAGAAGAGTAGGCAAGAGGACCGATATTCTTTGAGGGTTGGGAACCCAAGATAAGAATGGTCCTAGAAGGTCATACTCAGAGAACACTCGGGTGGGTATGTACCTTGAGAGACAATGATGAAGGTGTCTATAAATCATTGGTCTCGCCAACATTGTAGCTCATGATCTCATGAAGAGATGGAGTCAGTCAAGGCCTTGCACTATGACAATACTGATTGATATGATGCTATAACAGATGGATTACAAATACAGTTTCTCTTATGTGAATTCTTCAAAAATTGATAATAGCCAAACACCTTGCAATATTGTATGAATACCTCCCTAGTTAAGAGGGAGTGTTGAAGGAAATGTAACTAGGATTGGTCTTCATAAATGTACTTTTGATATTTGTACTTATTCAAGAAAAGAAATATTATTTTTATAATATATATCAATGAGTTTCTTGCTCATTGAAATAGGTCTAGCACATGTTAAGTGTTATAGGCGAGTCAAATAGTCAAAAGGAAATGTTGAAGGCCTTAAGGGCAATGTTACACCATGTATGATTATGTATTAGGGTCAAGAGAATACCTCCAAGCAAAGTCAAGTCCTCCTATGCAAAGGCACCATCATAGAAGCTCCTTCAAGCATGCTACACCACCAAAGAAACCATCCGAAGTTTGCATAACAAGTCGACCTACAAACAGTTAACATGTCAGCCTTCTAGTCGGCCTAAAAGGAGGGACAGTCCTCTATAAATAGAGGTTGTCTACTCCATTACAACGCCAATCAAGAGCTCTGAAATCCGAGAAGAGAAGAGGCTAAGGAAAAGGTCAAGAAGAGGTCTTCTAGGGAAGCAAAGGAAGATAGAAAGAAATCGAGGTGGAAGGGACTGTTTTTCTAGGGTTAACACATCCACACATGAGAGAAAGGAAGGGTATGCCTATGGTCATAACAACAGAAACCCACAGTGACATATATCTATGTTTTGGGCTAGTAAACAAGGGCTATAAGGCCTCCCAATCAAGAGAAGGAGGAAAGAGGCCACAAAAACAAGTAAACCAACACACATGTGAGAATATAGGGATGCAGGACAGCCACATCAAATCTGCACCTACACCTTGAATAAAGAGCTCATTTGGTCATGTAGACGAAAGGGATCATCACAAGAAAGGGACTTATCAAAAGGTGTCTCTTATAGAGCAAGTGCAACAAGGTCTATCAACAATTGAGAGAAGAACGAAGTGCTGGAAGAAGGAGGTTGAAGTGCCGAAAGAAGGAAGTGTCGAAGAAACAAAGTGACGAAAGGACTTGACTTGTGCTTGGAGGATATTCAATTCAAGGGTCTAGGGTTTGGCACTGACCAATAAGAAACTTCAATAAGAGAAACTTACTAAGGGGTTTTCCTCTCAAGAGAAGAGAGTTTTGGCCCTGGCAGAAAGCCAACATCTTGTGTTCTTGTTCTTATGTTTTGGTAGCAGTTTGATGAAGTACACACACATGCATTAATAAGAACAAGAAAGAGATTAAGCTAACAAGAAAAGGTAAAAAGACTCAACAAATTGTTATCATGTAATGAAGAATCACAATACACTTATTTGCCCTAGATTCTTCAACACCCATGAAAACTATTTGTGAGGTTCTTTTAACTTTTCTTATTAGTACAATCTTTCCTTATTATTAGAGTGTGTCTACTTAGTTCATCAAATAGTTACCAAAAACAAAAGAGACAAGAACACACGATGTTGGTTTTGTGTCAGGGCCAAAGCCTCTCACTCTTTGAGAGGAAAACCCGCATGAAATTCTTCTTATAGAGATTCCAATTGATGAATACCAAGACCATGACCCTTGACCTATTTAGCCACTCCAAGACCAAGACACCAATCCTCTTCTTTGTCACTGCTTAATATCATCATCTTTGCTGCACCACTGAGATCATCACTACTGCACCACCAAGATCTTCATTACTGCTGCAACACCATTGTTGCACTTTCACCGAGGTCTTCATAACAACGAGATCTTCATATACATGAATGAGAGTTCCACTGAGATCATTGTTGCATCATTTGCTACACCACTAATATCTTCATTGGAACACCACTGAGACCATGATTTCATCTATGCTGGGATTATGATTGTGTTTAGAATGTAAGCTGAGATAGAGTGTATCCCTTTGTGATCACAGAGATCTTTTTCATCACAAATATACCAACACTGTAACCACGTTTAGTATGTTGAGACAGTTGTGACTGCGTCTGTAATATATGCCGAGACAATGACTGCAACTAGGATGTCGAGACAGTGATCATGAGGAGGCTGAAGCCTAAGACACAAAGATACTTCCCCATCCGAGAACCTAAACACCTGTACTTCATCCGAAATTCCTACACCCCGGTACTTCTCTGAGATTTCAGAAGAATCCGAGTTACTCACTTATGTTTTGCGGATACCCTAGCTGGGTATTTGTAGTAGTTATGTCTCCATAATAACCGACTTGAACCAGCGAAGAGATGTGCCATTTATGCAAAGCCAACATGATTGTCTTTTAATTCATTTGCAGGCCGACATGATGAAGAGGATTGTGCTTGTCATTTGGAGGGCTTTATATATATTACAATGACTCTTATTCATTATGACAAATCCTAAAGACATCAAGAAGAAGTCTTTGACCTATGAATAACACTTCTTGCTCATGAAACCCATGATGCAAGGAATACCGTAAATATATTTTGTTTTCTTTATTACATTATTTACATTAGTCATAATTACATGTCATTATGAAGACCGAAACTAGTTACACTTTCTTCAACACTATTTAATATAATAAAGCTGGGCTTATTTCCATTGCCATATTTTGTTTGTTACATTTTACTGGCAATTTTCTATTAAATGGATGAAATTTTTCTACGAAGAATTTTGGTTCAGTTAAGTTCTGAAAATTTGCCAAATATTTCGTTAAGAATATTACAAACAATTCAAGACATGGATCAAGACATGGATGATGCACTGGTTCTTCCTCTATTCAACCCCATTTTTCTATAGGTTAAGGCACTGTCAGTGTCTTCTAGATTCCTGCATCCCTGCAAAATGCATCAAAGCCCTTGGAGGTGTACTCTTAATTGTCAAAGCTTAGCAACTCGACCCTTTGATCTTATTACCTGTCTAATTCTCCACTAAAGCTTTAAACTCTTGAAACTTACTGAAAACTTCATCTTTAAAGCATTATAACAACATACGAGGAGTGCTTCCCTTTGTGTTAAAGTATTGTTGCTAATTTTGGAAAGGATATTGTTAGGTGTTCCAACTTGGATAAGATATGAGGTACAAATGACATTCAATATGATTTTATTTAGAATGTTTCACCCCTTTATGTTGGCTTCAATACGTTTGTAAAAGGAGATATAATCACGGTGGCTATCAAGCAAGGTAAGCATTCTATGGTTTAATGAGTTTGTTAGCATTCTTCGAAGATGCCCTATCCCAAATGTAAACACTCAACGGTCATACTTTAAAGGATTGCCCAGCATGAAGAGGGTTGAATGAAAATCCCTAGGGGAAGAACACCCAACTTTGAGGGAGTTTGCTCGAGTTGTTATGTAATTTAATATTCCCTAAACCATGGATCTAGATTTTTCAAATATATTTATTATTAATTATTGGAAGAAAAAATGGATCTAGAAACCCCTAAATTATAATCTATTGCAAGGAGATTGAGCTAGAAATCTATATAAGGATTAGCTCTCTCCATCATTTTCTCATGGTTGAATTTGTAAGGAGATCCCCTCCAAGCCTAGTTGAACATCTTGTAGGAGGAGGAATTCAAAGGGGCAATCATAGGTAAGGTTTCCATTATACTTATCTTTTTTGTTGGATAATTAGGGTTTTATGCTAGAGTAGCCATCGTTTCTTACTGTTAAAAATCATTTCTAGAGGGTAGTTTTCCACAAAGACAAAAGACTGGGGTTGAGGTTCTTAACCCTCTCTAGCCCTCAATGTAATCTAAGAGGAGGAAATCAAGGAGAAAACAAAGTTAAGGTTTCCAATATTCTTATCTTTTTTCTTGGATGATTAGGGTTTTATGTTAGAGTAACCATGGTTTCTTGTTGATGGAAATAATTTCTAGAGGGTAGTTTTTCACAACAACACGAGACTAGGGTCAATGTTCGTAACCCTCTCTAGCCCTTAATGCAATCTAGGAGGACAAAGTCAAGGGATAAGCATAAGTGAGGCTTCTATTATTCTTACATTTTTTCTTGGATGATTAGGGCTTTACGCTAGAGTAGCCATAGTTTCCTGTTGCTACAGATAACTTCTAGTGTGTAGCTTTGCACAATAAGAAGTTTCCTGTTGTTCGTAACCATCTCTAGCCCTTAACATAATCTTGAGTACTTTTGAAACTTTCTCCTATAATGATGAATTTGATATGGAACATGTTATACCTTATCTAATGAGATTATATTTGAAGATGTGAAATTTGGTTGGTTGTTCATTCTTTAAAATAATGTCTTGCTACATCCTTTTACATATGATCTTATCTTATAGTTTTTCCTTCACTATTTGTGATTGCACATTATTTCTTGGTTGTGAATTCATGGTAGTGACATTGCATCTTATTTAAGGGCTCTCGCATACTCTCATATAAGATGAAATTCACTTGGACTAGCTATGGCACGTGATTGCATGGCTTGACAATGTCTTCCCCGCATTGTTTCAAACCCTTTTCAAAGGAAAAAGCATATCATGGCCACAAATAAAACAAACGAAAGAAAAATCAAAATGCAAAAGATAGTCGAGACATAAGAATTAGCATGTGGGCAAAATCCTAGCATGAGCTCTACGTACCTCATATGGCCATCTCCCAGTTCCTAAGCACGTGACGCTCCATTACATCAAAGAAGGAACCCTTGCATGTCCGTCTCCCAGCTCCGATGAGCGATAAACTGACTCATCTTAAGGGGTAATAAAATTGCTACATCATACAAAGCAAGCTTTAACCCTTGAACTATAAGAAGTGTACAAAGAAAAATCAAGAAGAAGTAAAAGGCGCACAAGAGGGATGGAAAATCGAGATCGAGTTCGTTGCTCATGCATCCACGAATGCTCCCTCCTTCACATTAATACACTCAGGATGTGGACAACCCCATCGGTTGGTCCCTTTGACCATGGCACTTGGCCATCAAGTCTTCTCCTGTCCACCACATTATTAATCAATAACACCTATCAAATGAAGGGTGGATCAAGGAATTGTTTCTTCCCCTTAGGGGTTGGAAGCACCAAATAAGGTTGACCTTTGGCCACTCCTACCTAGGGAGAAAATACCTTTGCGAGATATTGGTCCTAATTTTGGAAAGGGATCCTTGTTTGAAGTATTAAATTTCCCTAAGCATTCAAGTTTGGTTCACTTGGATGCATTATTGATCTTCGTCCCTAATGATTGGTTGCTTTCACTAGAATCTTTGTTGTTCTTGTTAAGTGGTTCAGCAGCCCAAGTCGTGGGCACCCACTCCACAGCTACCCATGCCCTTCAAATTACATTGGCCCGAACAGGTTAAGTGTTGAGAGTCAAGAGCCTCCTAACAACACTATTATATGACACATGGCCCAGAGCACTTCTAGGACCTAAGACGTTGGTTGATTTTGACCCAGATTTGAGGCTTCTTCAAGAATGACACAGTTGGACCCAACATGCCCCCAGGCTGCCCTTGACACAATTCGTTGGGCAGGAGTTGATTCAGAGCCCAGATGAGGATGATCTCACATTGAGAGACTAGGGAGGGTTTGTTGCATTAGAGGAAGCCCTAACCCTAGAGAGGAGGCCATGTTTGACAAATGGAGACCCATGAGGACCACTTTATGGCACCCCAAATGGATCTTGGGACCTCACAGGAGGTATTGAGGTGAATTATAGGCATCTACACCTTCTTGGACACCTCATCACCCTTGGACATGGCATTTAGAGCACTTGTATTGGATGACATCAGCCTTGTAGAGGCTACGACTCACATGTGTGGGCAAAATTAGGCCTATTTTGATAAAGCTAATGGGTTGGCTTGTAACCCAAGTACATTTGAGAATCAAACTTCTTTTAGGGGCTTTATAGGCATAATTATTAGTCCCAATCCTCATATATATAGAGGATGGACATACTTAATTTGTTCATCATCACTTGTGATTTTTTTCAGTACTCTTAGAGAATTTCGGCCTAGCTTATATCGTGTGGAGATGTGACCCTATGGTGTATTTTTCTATTGGAACTATTTCTTTGGTCCTGGAGATGTCAATTTGGAGCAATAAAGGCTTGTCCATGCATTCTATCCCGTAAGTGTGCCTTGGATTTGATAAAATTTTGCTTCTTGTATCTATCTAATGGATGGAATGGTTAATTATCTAGGGTTTTTATTATGCTAGTTATTGTTGAACAATTATTCTATGAATTCTAGATGATAGTATTGCAGGCATTACTCACCTACAGAATGTGAAAGGCAATCCCATTGGTGAATATTTCAACTAGCTCTCCAATTGACTTTGTTCCCTTACAAAAGTGATAGTTAGGGTTTTGAAATCTAAGGTTTCATTTTTCCCATACTCCTTGCCAAGGTTTAGCAAATTTAACCCCTATAGATTCCATCACCCAAGGACTAGGCACTGGCCTTGGTCACTTTGTTGGTCATCCATAAAATTTACACCTAAATATCATTTTCTCTCTCTAAATTTGATTTCATTCCCTGAAGGATAAGCCACTAGCTAGCACTAGGGCACGAATTTCAACTAGGGCCAAATTCATTGACCTTTGGAAGGATTCAACACTTGAAGAAAGGGTGATTGCCTCAAAATCAACTCCTTTTAGTGGCTAATTCATCCATATTAGGGCTAAAGTCTTATTCCCTAGGTAGATTTTGCCCTAGAAAAGGCCTAGTTTGCCCTAGGCTTCAACTTGGGGCTTATTGAAGGCTTCTTGTTCCATAGGTTGAAGGTATACATTGTTTGGAAGCCTTTTCTTAGGCTTTTGATTCTAGATAAACACTTTTGGCCTGTTATTCCTCAAACCTAAGTCACATAATGCCCTAATTAGGCATATTAGAGGATGTGAATTGCCCTATTATGCTTATGAAGCCTTGTTCTTAAGTAGTGTTGTGCTATATAAGCTTGTCTTGTCACCTTATCCCTTGTACTTAGCACATCTTTCTAGGTGACCTACTTAAGAGGAAGCCTCCCTAATGGTGACAATCCACAAAAGAGCAGGAAGTAGTGGCTATGGTGACAGTGGGCCACACCTCATATTGTTGTCCCTTAGTCTAGTTCTTGCTTTATGAGCTCCCTTCACAAGACCTAGTAGATTTTGAGGCAACATTTCTAGCGTTGTTACCAAGGAGGATTTGAGCCAACCTCCTCAAAGTCTAAAGTCTAAGCTTCATTTCTTGGATTGAGCTTATCCCATAGACAAGGATAAATCTGCTCATCTAGCAACTCCAATGGAAGAACGATGACCTAGTTCTTCATTGAGCTTCAAAGTTTCAATGCTAGTAGGGTGAAGCAAGCATTTCTCAAGGCATTTTGAATTCACCATGGCAATTCCCCATTTGGTTATTATGCAAGACTCAGGCAATGGTTCCTTAGGATCTGCATGAGACATTCCCTGCTTTGGATGTCAAGGAAATTCCTAGATATCCAAATCATTGTGATACAAATTATATGACAAATGTCCCAAAATTTGATGGTGATCCTTCTTCATCTATGGATCATGTTGCAAAATTCATCAAGTATGCTTCAAGGATTAATATGGTTCATGAGGATGCTCTCATGAGGTTGTTCATTAATTCTCTTGGGGTTGAACAAAGTGTTACAGGTCTATTTGGGCACATCACTCCCGACATTCAAATCAGTACAATTAGGGCTCATCAAACCCTAATTTAGTTGTTAAATGCCCTAGACAAGTCATCACATTGAATGCTTCCATCCATGAAAGTTTCCTAGCTTGAGACCCTGCTAAAATGCCTCCTTGGGACACCAGCGCAACCTTGGTCAGGGGTAACTGCGTCGCAAAGCAGGTAGGCCCATTCAGGGTTGCACTGCAGTGCACTTAGGCCCTCTTTGACCTGTGTTGGGCGAGAATGAGCGAAATTTGCATAGGGAATATTCCATGATTCTAGATCATTCTAGAAGGATCCCATCTCTTATCTCCTCCTATGAGCTCGAATTTGGATAGGCTAAAGATCCATTAACCTCCTATCCTCTCATCCCTTGCTCCATGGAAACTAACTCCAAGTTTGGAAGGCCATTCAATACCCTCATTTATGACAAAACCACCTCCATTTCCCTATAAATTGAGCACTCATCATAGTGATCAAGGGGCTAGAATCTGAAGTTTGTAAGGAAATTTTGTTGGTTTGAGAATTGAGTTCATGTCAAGCAATGTTACGCTGTTGGATTGGTGTGCTTTTGATGTGGCAAGGGTTGGATTGAAGCTGAAGGAGTGGCACAAGATCAAACTGTATTGGGTGATACTCTTCCTTCTACATTAATAAAGAGTTTATTCCTTTTCTCATATTATTGTTCATATCTATGATGATTATGTGTTTCAATGTCTTCGATTCCATTGGTTTATAGTAGATAGATCATGTATGCTTTGATCGTTCCTTGTTTTTGTTTCTCTTGATACAAGTACCTTTTGAGCAAATTCAGCTCAAGTGGGAGCGAAGGAAGCAATTCAAAGGGGATTAAGGAAGCGAAAGACTACAAGTAAGTTCCTTCATCTCATCTATCTACTATAGGAAAAGGTTAAACTACTTTCTTTCTGTTGTTCTAGGTATAGCTACCCACCTAGGGAAAATGTGTTTATCTATAGATACAAATTCTACATAACAAAAGAGAGTGGCTTAAGTGTTCTTGTAAGTCTAAAAGAATCCCTTCCATTAGGAAACTTATTGAAAAGTTTCTTAAGAAGTGGGGGCCATGGTGTCATTTTGAAGATATCCTTAAAGATTTAGCCATAGACCTCCAAGGGGGATGCCTTCTAGATCGCGTTGAGGAAGATCATTGCCATCCAAAAGAGAACATCACCCCCGACTATCAAGTTGATCATATTGATGAAAATCCTGATCATTCTATTAATGAAAGAAATAAAGGTTGTGACAAGGAAGAATATCATGAGTGAAAGGAAAAGTCCTTTATGGATCATCAAAATGTAACACATTTAAAGTGACTTTGAAGATGACCAAAGAAGGGAACATGGTGAGGATCATGCTAAAGATGACACTATGGCAAGTGAAATTGAGACAAGTTTCACTTTTTTCATGGATGTTAGGTTTGATGATGCACTTTTTAAAGACCTTGAAAATGGTGATCCCATGAATTCCCTGGAAATTAATATTTGTGATTTTATGCATATCGAAGAGGGAAAGTGGGATATGAGCAGCCATCATTTTGACAAGGATCCAATTTATGATATTGATGATAATGTTGACAATGACCTTGTCTTACCTTGCACTGCATATAATTGGGAAGATATAATTGTTAATGTATTTGAGCCATCTTTAGATCTTCCTGTTATTATTCCTCAGTCACATTCGGGTCACAAAATTTGAGCATGATGAGCCACCATATGTTGACCCTTTTGAATTTGATTGTTGTGACAATCAACTTAGTTGTCAAGATCTTGTCCTCCAACCACCTTCCTCACCAGTACACTCCTAGCATGTCCCTGAGGACATCAATGAGAGTTGTATGCCTAAGATAGTTATTGGGCAAAAGTACATGAAATTGATCATCAATTACCCCATACGTTGGTTGCAAGAAAGGATTAGAAGGAGTAAGAAATATTTCGATTCCCCTCCTTTATCCTCTACCACTTCTCATGGTAATAGAAATGACCCATGTTCTATTTGTTTTCCCACATCCTGTTGAAAAGTGTAACTAGGTTCGGTCTTCATAATATCTATTGTAATCATGATTTTATGTATTTGATGAAAAGAGAAAAAGAAATTTTATTGTTATTTTGAAGCATGGGTTTCTTGCTCAAGATTATTTTATTTGGTAGGTCAAGCACCCATTGAGTGCTTCTAGGTTTTGTTATTGACTTAAGAAGTCAAAGAAGTCATTGTAATATGTATAAGACCCATTTGGGCATCATGTATCATGTAAAATAATTTTTATTTTTATTTGAATCATAAAAGACCCTCCAAGACCTTGTCAACGAGCAGTAGCAAGTCGGCTTATCAAACAGTGAAGCTGGCCTCCTTGAGATGACATGTCGGCCTATTAGGGCTCCCTAGAAGCATATATATAAGAGGGAAGCGACCACATTTGAGATCATCCATGAAGCTCACAAAAAGTTCAATCAAGGAAAAAAAGGTGACCTAGAACTAAGGAAGGAAAACCCAAGTTTTTTATGACTGTTTTTGGGCTGAAATTCTCACACGTGCAAGATCTAGGGTATCTTTGTGATGGTAGTAAGACCAAATTACAGGTCTGTCTAGAAGAGCCGAAATTGTGAAGCAAAAGATCAAGGAAGAAAGCTGAGTGATAAAAGAAAGGAATCCAAGTCAAGCAAGGAAGGGAGAATCCTATTTCTACCCTCCATCAGCGACACATGCGAAGTTGCAATGATTATTGGGGACCGTGTGAAGATTCGGAATCTCGAATCCTATTGCAGCAACTGGAAATTATTCTCCTAATTGTTAACTAAATTTAACAATTTATTTACTATTTCCTACAACAAATATTGAATAACTCAAACTGCAATCTACACAGATAAAACTGTGGAAGAGTAAACACTGGAAGAAATCCTAGCACACACACATAAATTTACACAGTTATTTTTGGACCAATGTCCCCGAAGAAACCCAACATGGGAAAACTGATGCAACAGTGAGGTTTTTATTTTATTATGCAGCAGTGAAATCTGAGTACATCTATGGAAGCCCAACTGGCAATCCAAACAACAAGAAAATCTAAGCAAAATACTGAAGGGAATTACACTTCTCCCACAAGCAATCTCTGGCTCGGCTTTCCCTATCAAAACTCGGCCTCCTGGAGCTCTGCTTCGGCCTCTACACTGCTCTGCGTAGCTGGCTGGATGGCTTGCTTCGGACTCGGCTCTGATGAAGTCGTTTTGCCTATGGATGCTGAGAAAATTTCTCTCCGACTCTCTGGATCTCCTTCTCGACCTCTGGAACTGAGAATGAATTTTCTTCTCCCCAAATCGAACTGCCTTGTTGAAGCAATGGCACTACCCCTCAGTGCTAACTCTCTGGGATAATTCAGCTCACTCGCTGTTGCCTCTCCGGATCTGGAAAATCTTTCCTCCGACTCACTATCTCTGCCCCTCACTCATTGCTTCAATCTCACTGGCTCTCTCTCCGACAACTGACTCTTGCTACTCTCGAAATCGCTTTGCTCATGAAATCGAACTTCTCAAGTGGATTCTCCAAGTGCCCATCAACTTCTTATAATCCTTTGTTGAGACTTCAACGGCCAAGATTAAATCTTAATCAATGGGCTAGGATTAAATTGAAGTCGATCAATGTGAGTTTTTAGATCATTCACGCCTTGACTTAAATAATTCTGACTAATTAGTCATATTCCCTAAGTTTAGACTTAGGAAATATTTAAAAAAATGACTAATAATCTAATTAACTCGTTTCTAGACAGAATTTCAAGAAACAATTTTTGGGTTTTGGAGATCTCCTGTATTCTAGACTCTCCACAAAATTTTGTGGCTAAAACACATCCAATGCTACAAAAACTAACACTCCCTCTTAGTGAGGAATGTGTTATAGTGCTCTACTGCACATCCTGTGACAGCACCCTATCTCTGCATCATCTCTTGTCACATTGCTGATGTCTGGCAATGTTGCCCACCAACCACTGTGCAACTCTGATATTCGATGCATCTGTACTATTGCCGACCCTGCTGAACTGTTGCCAACACTGCTGCACTGCAACTCCCTCTCATTTGTTGTTGCTGCAACTACAACAACTGCAACTAAGAAGCATCTTAAATACTAAATCAATTGTGATCAGTATGGTGCATCTATCACCCGAGTCCTGACTGCTACTAGTATCTGCGTTGTCACTGAAGAATCTGTGTTGTTGCTGACTCTGCACTACTGCCAACTTTGCACTGCGCTCCTCGGCATCTAACTCCTACTAGACTGCATCTGTCACTTTGGCATCTGACTACATCTACTACCACTGATCCATCCTACTACTGATACTATGGGCCCCCCGTAGAAAGGTATTGATCCAAGAGTTGGACCTCCTCAAGGATCCTGCCCATCTATAGCACTCTGGGGCTATAGCACCAAATCACCCCACTTCACTCTTGGGGGTATGTCAACAAACATGTTGAAGTCTTCCTCCAGCCTAGAGGACAGCCTATCGATTTCTGTTGATGACACGTACTGGTCCAACTTCTCCTCCTTGTCCTTCTTCCTAAGAGGACACTAGGTACTGTAGTGATCGAGCTCACCACACCTGAAGCACTTGACCTTTGACAAGTCCTTCTTCTTCTTTCTCTACTCCCCATGTCCCTAACTGGGACCCTTCAATGTGAAGGCCACATTCTCCTCCTCTTTCACCAAATTCGATCCATTGTTGCTGCCACTGATGGAGCTCTTCAAAAGAGCTCGTCTCAACTCCTCTCGCTGCAAATCGAACCACATCCTGTCCCAGCTTGGCAAGGTATCTCTGCCTAAAATACTTTGGACAAACACCTGCCACTCCTCAGAGACGCTATTTAGTGCCAATCGCACTAACTCTGTGGGTTGAGGCGCTGCCCCAATAGCTTACAACTGGTCTCAGACCTCCTGAATCCTGGTGAGGAAGGGGTTTATGCTTTCCCCCTTTTGCATCCTGATGCATCTCAACTTCTCCTCTAAGTACATCTTCTGCTGCTCGGAAGTTCCCTGTTACAACGTGGAGAGAATCTCCCACATCTCTTTGGCAGTACCTTTGCCAACTATGTGTGAAACAATGTGACCCTGAACTCCGTCTAGGATCAACCTCTTCGCCTGCGCCATCTCCTTTCTGTACTCTTTTAGCTGATCTACATCTTGGGCCATTGCTACCACTGCATCAATATATATCTTCAGGCCAAATTCATCCAAAAGGAAGAACATCCTTGCCTTCTAGATGACATAGTTGGAAGCACCATCCAACCTGTCCTAATCTTGAAGCCCAACAATGGCCATCTCAACAAATGTCGAAAATTTCCTCTTCCTTCTACTCAATTGTTGTTAGGTTATCCGCACTCCCTTCTGGAGTGAGAAGCTATACTCACAACGACTACTGATCTATAAGGGAAACCAAACTTCTTGAGACTAGAAGTTCCCTAAGGAAAATTTTCCCTCAATGTGTGCTCTTCTTCCACCCGATGCTAGCTCTGGTCTAGCAAACTGCTACAAAACTACTGCGTCCAGCTAGAGATTTTCTCTACAAAAATATTGGGTTGCTCCCCTTGCCTATGGAATCCCTCGATCTAGAGAGATCGAATTTTTTTGTCCCACACTCAGAAAAATCGAATCTCCTCAAGAAACTTGGCCTCTCGGCAAAGTGACTGCACTGCCTCTGGGGTTTCGATCTACTACCCACACTGAACAGTGAAAGTCCTTCTTTCTTCACTATTGAGTTCTTCGGCTGATTATCTGTGCTCTGATACCATGTAAAAATTCGGAAACTTGAATCCTATTGCAACAAATGAAAATTATTCTCCTAATTGTTAATTAAATTTAACAAATTATTTATTGTTTCCTACAGCAAATACATAATAACTCACACTGGAATCTACAGAAATAAAACTGCAGAAGAGTAAATGTTGGAAGAAATGCTAGTGCACACACATAAATTTACACAGTTATTTTTGGACCAATGTCCCTGAAAAAACCCAACATGGAAATATCAATGCAGCAATGAGGGTTTTATTTTTATTATGCAACAGTGAAATCTAATTACATCTATGGAAGCCCAACTAGCAATCCAAATAGCAAGAAATCTGAGCAAAATACTAAAGGGAATTACCCTTCTCCCACAAGCAATCTATGGCTCAACTATCCCTATCAAAACTCGGCATCCTTGCGTCAGCCTCTGCGCTGCTCTACATAGTTGGTTGGATGGCTTGCTTCGGACTAGGCTATGATGAAGTCGTTCTACCTCTGGATGCTGAGAAAAATGTCTCTTCGGCTCTTTGGGACTCCTTCTCGAACTTTGGAATTGAGAACAAATTTTCTTCTCCCCAAATCGAACTACCTCGCTGAAGCAACTGCACTACCCCTCAGCGTTGCCTCTCTAGGATAATTCGACTCACTTGCTCCTCTAAATAACTGTCTCTGCCCCTCACTCACTGCTTCGATCTCACTGGCTCTCTCTCTGGCAACTCATTGATGCTACTCTGGAAATTGATCTGCTCATGAAATCGAACTTCTCAAGTGGATTCTCCAAGTGCCCATCGACTTCTTCTTATAATCCTTTGTTGAGACTTCAACAGCCAAGATTAATCTTAATCAATGGCTAGGATTAACTTGAAGTTGATATGTGTCGGTTTCTAGATCATTCACGCTTTGACTTAATTAATTATGATTAATTAGTCATATTCCCTAAGTTTAGACTTAGGAAATATTTTAAAACTTATTAATAATCTAATTAAGCCATTTCTAGGCGGAATTTCCATAAACGATTTATGGGCTTTGGAGATCTCCTGTGTTCTGGCCTCTCCACAAAATTTCGTGGCTAGAACACATCTAATGCTACAAAAACTAACAGACCGAAAATTGCAGATCAAGGATGTCAAAGAAATTGCAAAACTAAAGGAGCCAAAATTTGTTGCAAGTGTCTAAGTTGTGTCCAAGGAGAAGTGTTCAACTTGAAAAAGACAAGTCTCATCAAGAGAGCAGTTTGACTTGGTCTTGGAGGGTTTGTTAACAGGGCCTTAGGTCTTGAAATTCATCATTTGAAGTTCTATAAGAAGAGAAGAGTTCTTGTGGGTTTTCCTCTCAAGAGGAGACATTTTGGCCCTGGCTTACAACCTACATTTTGTGTCCTCTTGTCTCATTGATCTTCATTGTTTCGTAGTTGTTTGATGATAGAAAACACTAATAATAATCAAGTGAAAGAAGAAGCTAAACAAGTTAAGTAAAAATACAACACAAGCAGTTATCAAAGTAAAGAGAAATCACCTAATCTAGTTGCCCTAGATTTCTCAACATGGTTTCAGAGCTAAGGTGACTACAACAAGAAGAAGAAGCGGCGTGAAGATCACATCATTGAAGAAGGATACATAAGGGTCAAGCACAAGGAAATCATTAAGTAGGACTACGAAGCACTAAGGAGGAGTACTCATCTCAAGGATCACATCATCACAAGGAGAAGAAGACCTCAAGGACCCTACCTCCACTCAAAGAAAGAAGGACCGCATTTGAAGCATCTTCAAGTATCCATACTCTACATTTCTACATCCAAAGGAAGCAAGAAGTATTACCATTGTCATCAAAGAAATCAAGGTAATCTCCCTCTCCTTGAAAAAAGGATCACATCTCAAGCATATCATCTAGAAAAGAAGTATTGTCATCTTTGAAGGAAGACATCATCAAGGAAGCAATCATCTTCAAGAAGGCATCTTCAATTGTCATCATCATCAATAAGACATCAAGTTGAAGATATCATCATCAAAGAAGCATCTTCACTTGACAAGTATCTTTATATTTATGTTTGAATCTACTATCAACATGACTTCATTATGCGAGGAAAGCAACAAATTGGTTGGGTCATCAAACTACCTTGCATGGAAAAAAAGAATAGATTTAATCCTCATAGAAAATGAAGTCATTGAATATGTCAAGGGTTCAATCTCCAAACCATGTCAAGAACAAGCTCAAGCACTACGAATAATATGAAAGGAGAAATAAGGGCTCAAAGAATCCTCATAGGATCAATCAAGGATTCCCTCATCCCTTATGTAGCAAAGTTGGAGAAATCGATAGATATCCATGAAAAGTTGGTAGAATTGTTTTTCGTAAGCACTGTAGGAGAAGTTATATCACTAAGCACCGAACTATACAAGATGAAGGTATCAAAGGAAGATGAAGGTTTCAAGCATATGCAACGATGGCCAAGAAAAAAGGAAAGTTTGGAAATTTTGATCCTCGGAAAAAGAAGAAGGTTAATATGTCAAAGATACAATGCTATGAGTGTAATGAATATGGGCACTTTAAAAGGAATTGTCCCAAACTCAAGAAGGACAATAAAAAGAGAAAGGAAATAAATGAAGCCCATGTTACCGAAGAAGTGGAAGAATCAGAAAAGAAGAAATCAAAGGAAGAAGTGAAAAATCTCTACTATGATTGAGACAACCTCCTTCACTTAGTTCTTTTCAGTTCTAGAAGATGATAGAAAGCATCACAAGTATGATAGGATGCATTATAGCAAGATAGAGATGACATCATCATAGAAGCATGGAAGGATAGTTGAAGTAGAAATTCTACATGGTTATAGCAGTCATCATGATAGAAATGGCATCTCCATTGAAAGCATATAAGGACAATCAAAGTAGCAGCGTATATGGTTGGAGGAAAGTCATCTAGCAACATAGAAGATAAAGAAATCATCATACATCATCATCATTAGGAAGGAGCATTTGCAAAATAAGAATCATTGAGATCCTCTGCTAGAATCTTCATTAAGAAGGTTCACCTCTACTTAGAAGAAGCAAGTGCCTCGCAGATAGTCCAAATTCCACCTTGTGTGGGATCCACTGATAAGATATAATGACAAAGATGTGCAGCATGTGAAGATGGTTGAAGTACTTTCATGTTCAAAAAAGGAAGCTACTAGAAGGAAGTCTAGATGACCAAAAAGAGGAAGAGGTATGTATACATTTGATAGATAAAAGTCATGTCATCATATAGTTGCAGATAGCATGGTTGAATGCTCTATCTCATGAGCATGATTGAAGAAGAAGGATCTCTTCCATTAGAAATATGCATGAAGGCATGTAGACAATATGCCTTGAACTCTTATACATATTAACATGATGAAGTCAATATGATATGGCCTCGTGGAGAATATGAGGTAGTTGACAGTCATGGTTCCTATGTTGAAAGAATCATGTAAAGAAGATCCAGAGGAAAGCAATATGTGAAGAAAATGAAAAAAGAGTTCGTGGGAAGATGCATCTATAAGATAACATAAGGAATCAACATCTAATATTGATTAGAAAGGTTAGCTACGACATCTCCATGAAGGAGGTATGAAGACCTTGATATGTGCGCTAGAAAAAGAAGAATCTTGGTAATGTATGTTTTGGAGATGGATTCATACATGTGCAGGATGTTAATTTTAGACGTTGATGTCATGACAAAAAGTCATCATAAAAAGGTAACTTTGATTTACTGTTCATTTTGATTTTCGAGAAACCATTTGGTTGGGTTGAAACAGGGCTACCGAAAGAGAGTTGTAGATGTCACCTACAACTAGTACTCATGAGATTGGATGGAAGATCCTAAAAGAAACATGACTTGGAAAAGGCGGTTGTATAAAGGATAACCAGATGTGAACTAGAAGATCACTTTCTGATGAAGAGAAGAATGACATGACTATTGATCAACACTATGGTTCGTTGAAGGAAAGTGATCGAGAAGATGGTCGATGCCCTACCAAGAAGATTTAGAAGATGAAGGCTCCATGAGGAAGAAGTTGAAGTTCATGACATCGAAAGGAGGAGCCCTACTAGCAGTTGATAGTATCATGATCTCCACCAAAGAGCTGATAGTTGATGTTAGAAACAAGTCCCTAATTAAGAGAGAGCTTGGGAAAGTTCCTAAGTAAGAAGGAACTTGGGTATATTCCTTTTAATGGAATGAGTATATCCTCCCTAGTTGAGAGGGAGAGATAGACACATCAATCTTGTCTTCATGTTATGAAGAAAGAATGGAGGATTGGGTAAGCATCTGAAGTCCAATATTCTTTGAGGATGTGATAGGGCTAAGGGCATCCAATAGGTAAGAGTAGTAAAAGAGGAAATTCCTTGAGGATGTGTTATTCCAAGACAAGAATAGTCCGGACATACCTTGTGAACATCCGGATGGGGTATGTGCCTTAACAAACAATGATGATGGTCTCTATCAGTCATTGTCTCACCAGCATTGTGCTATGATCTTGTGGAGAGATAGAGTTATTAGTGAAGGCCTTGCTATGTGACAATGTTGGTTGCTATAATGAGATGCAAAGACTTAAGCTGAAATAATAGCTTATAAGATGGCTTATGAATCTGACTCTTCTGATGAGAATTCTTCAATATGAGAATGTCCAAGTACATTGTATGGATTATGAAAACCTCCCTAGTTAAGAGAGGGAGTGTTGAAAAATGTAACTAGTTCGGTCTTCATAATGTCTATTGTAATCATGATTTTATGTATTTGATGAAAAGAGAAAAAGAAATCTTATTGTTATTTTGAAGCATGGGTTTCATGCTCAAGATTATTTTATTTAGTAGATCAAGCACCCATTGAGTGCTTCTAGGTTTTGTTATTGAGTTAAGAAGTCAAATCAATCATTGTAATATGTATAAGACCCATTTGGCCATCACGTATCATGTAAAAGAATTTTATGAGTCATAAAAGACCCTCCAAGACCTTGTCAACGGGCAGCAACAAGTCGAATCTATCAAACAGTGAAGTCGGCCTTCTTGAGATTACATGTCGACCTATTAGGGCTCCCTAGAAGCCTATATATAAGAGGGAAGTTGACCACATTTGAGATCATCCATGAAGCTCATAAGAAGTTCGATCAAGGAAAGAAAAGGTGACCTAGAACCAGCAAAAGAAGAGAAGACTTCAAGGAAGGAGAATCCGATTTTTTTGGACTGTTTTTGGGCTGAAATTCTCACACGTGCGAGATCTAGGGCATCTTTGTGACTGCAATAAGACCGAATTACACGTCTGTCTAGAAAAGCTGAAATTGTGAAGCAAAAGATCAAGGAAGAAAGTCGATTGATAAAATAAAGGAACCACATCAAGCGAAGGAAAGGAGAATCCTATTTTTGCGCTCCATTAGCCACATGTGCGAAGTTGTAGTGATTACTAGGGACCAAAAATTGCAGATCAAGGAGGTCGAAGAAATTGCAGAACTAAAGGAGCCAAAATTTGTTGCAAGGGTCTAAGTTGTGTCCAAGGAGAAGTGTTTGACTTGGAAAAGAGAAGGCTCATCAAGAGAGCAGTTTGACTTAGTCTTGGAGGGGTCTTTGACAAGGGTCTTAGGTCTTGGAATTCATCATTTGAAGTTCTATAAGAAGAGAAGAGTTCTTGTGGGTTTTCCTCTCAAGAGGAGGTGTTTTGGCCCTGGCTTATAGCCTACATTTTGTGTCCTCTTGTCTCATTGAACTTCATTGTTTGGTAGTTGTTTGATGATAGAAAAAACTAACAATAATAAAGTGAAAGAAGAAGCTAATCAAGTTAAGTAAAAATACACCACAAGCAGTTATCAAAGTAAAAAGAAATCACCTAATCTAGATGCCCTAGGTTTCTCAACACCTCCCACCATTATGATAGAGCATTTGAGTATTATGATTATTGTGATGATGCTTAATTTTACGCCATGATTAGACATAGGGGCAAGAAATGTGATATTGGTCTAATGATATGTTGGCTACATTGGTTAAATGACTATACTTAGGTCATGCATTGTATGCTAGCAAACGTTATAGCAAACGTTAGAGCAGTAATGCATATTATGTGAGCATTCTCATTTTACTATGTTATACTGCATTTAGAATAGATTTTATTTTTTGTATGGATTTTGTCCACATATAGAGCATGGGTGATGTCCTACACCCAATGCACATGGTCCCAAACAAGTTGACTTGGATGTGCAGGTTACAAGCCTATGAACCAAAGGATTGTTGGAGTTCTCACCAACTATTCGTTCGAGCATATGGATCATGCGCTCTAATGGTGAGCTCATGCCCCCGAGTTGGAGCCGGATGTTACCGATAAAAATGAGTAACACCATAGGAGAATTTTTTTTTTCTCCTACAACCATTCAATCAACCATACAACCAACAACCCCTGATAACCACCATTAGATGATGATATGCCATGTGCCTCCACCACTTGCATCAGCCATGTGCCTCTCACCCATCCGACATTAGCACTTGGATGAAGGTGGGTTGCCACTTGGAAGGTACTTTGATCATTTTGCAATCGGGTGCTTATAGTTGTTTGTTTTGGGGCATTTAGTATGGATAATGGGGTGATTTGACAAACCTTGACTGTATTCTTGTTCTGTCAACTAACCAGGGGAGTTAATCTTTGACCCTAATATAGTGGGACCTCCCTTATGTCCCTTTGCGTTATAAGTGGGGCATTAGCTGGGAAGCCAAGATTGAGATAGTGCGTTCTTGGGGTTTTGGCATTCATATGTTCACATACCTCAAGTAGGGACTGAAAACTTTGCACTAGAGGATGATGCAACTAAAAGAAAAGGAAAAAGCATATCATCGCCATAAACAAAACAAACAAACAAAAATTCGAAATGCAAAAGATGGACGGGCCATAAGAATTAGCATGTGGGCAAAAGCTTAGCATGAGCTCTACCTACCTCATATGGCCATCACCCATTTCCTGGGCACGTGATGCTCCATTAAATCAAAGAAGGAACCCTTGCGTGTCCTAACCCTAATGAGTGATAAACGGACTCATCTTAAAGGGTAATAAAAATACTACATCATACAAAGCAAGCTCTAAGCCTTGAGCTATAAGCGGTAATATAAGGAAAAATCAAGAAATAAAAGGCACATAAGAGAGGTGGAAAAACCAATGCCGAGTTAGTAACTCATGCATCCAAGAATACTCCCTCCTCAAATCCATAAACTCACGATGTGGACACCCCCACCAGCTGGTCCCTTTGACCATGGCACTCGGCCATCAAGTCTTCTCCCCTCCATTACCACATTATTATTGACTAATATCTATCAAATGAAGGGTGGACCAAGGAATTGTTTCTTCCCCTTAGGGGCTAGAAGTGTTGAATAGGGTTTACCTTTGGCCACCCCTACCCAGGGAGAAAACACCTTTGCAAGATCTTGGTCTTGATTTTGGAAAGGGATCCTTGTTTGAAGTATTAGATTTCCCTAAGCATTCAAGTTTGGTTCACTTTGATGCATTATTGATCTTGGTCCCTAATGATTGGTTGCTTTTACTAGAATCCATATTGTTCTTGTCAGTTGGTTCAGTAATCCAAGCCTTGGGCACCCGCTCCACAATTACCCAGGCCCTTTAGAGGGTTACATTGGCACAAACAATGAAGCACTGAGAGCCAAGAACCTCCTAGCAGCATATTAAATGACTCATGGCTTAGAGCACCTCCACGACTCAGGACGTTGGTTGACTTTGACCCAAATTATGACAGACCCAACGTACCCCCAAGTTGGCCTTGACACAACTTGATGTGTTAGAATTGATTCAAATCCCAAATGAGGATGGTCTCACATTGAGAGACTAGGGAGAGCTTGTTGCATTAGAGGAATCCCTAACGCTAGAGAGAAGGAGGCCCTGTTTAACAAATGGAGACCCATGAGGACCACTTTATGGTTACCCCAAATGGATCTTGGGACCCCACAGGGGGTATTGAGGTGAATTTGAGGGCCAACCCTCAAATCTTGGACTTTACAGGTATCTACACCCTCTTGGACACCACCTTGGACATGGCATTTGGAGCACTTGTATTAGATGTACATCTCACATATGTGGGCAAAATTAGACCTGTTTTGATCAAACTAATGGGTTGGCTTGTAACCCAAGCACATTTGAGGATCAAATTTGTTTTAGAGGCTTTATAGGCATTATTACTAGTCCTAATCCTAATATAAATAGAGGATAGCCATACTTCATTTGCTCATCATTGCTTGTGAGTGTTTTCATCCCTCTTGGAGAATTTTGGCCTAGCAAGGTATCTTGTGGGGATGTGACTCCGGTGTATTTTTTTGTTGGAGTTATTTCTTTGGTCTTGGAGATGTCATTTTGGAGCAATAAAGACTTATTCATGCATTCTATTTTGAAAGTGTACATTGGATTTGATAAATTTTGCTTCTTGTGTCAAATGTATGGAAAAATTACTTATCTAGGGTTTCTATTCTGCTAATTATTGTTGAAAATTTATTCTATGAATTCTAGATGATAGTAATGCATGCATTACTCGCTTATAGAATGCGAATGGCAATCCCATTGGTGAATCTTTCAACTAGCTCTCCTAATTGACTTTGCTTTCTCAGAAAAGTGATAGTTAGGGTTTTGAAATCTAGGGTTTCATTATTCCCTTACTCCTTACCAAAATTTAGTAAATTTTTCACTCTCATAGACTCCATCACCCAAGGACTAGGCACTGGCCTTGGTCATTGTTGGTCATCCATAAAACTTACACCTAAATCTCATTTTCTCTCTCTAAATTTGATTTCAGCCCCTCAAGGATAAGCCGCTAGCTAGGGCTACGGCATGAATTTCAACTAGGATCGAAGTCGTTGGCCTTTGGAAGGATTCAACACTTGAAGGGTGATTGCCTCAAAATCAACTCCTTTTAATGGCTAATTTATCCCTATTAGCGCTAAAGTCTTATGCCCTATGTAGATTTTGCCCTAGAAAAGACCTTGTTTGCCCTATGCTTCAACTTGGGGCTTATTTAAGGCTTCATATTCCATAGGTTGAAGGTATACATTGTTTGGAAGCCTTTTCTTGGCCTTGTAATTCTAGGTAAACCCTTTTGGCTCGCTATTCCTCAAACCCTACATCATGTTGTGCCCTAATTAGGCATATCGGAGGATGTGAATTGCCTTATTATGCTTGTGAAGCCATGTTCTTAAGTAGTGTTGTTCTATATAAGCCTATCTTGTCACCTTATCCTTCGCACTTAGCATATCTGTTATGAAACCAGCTTACAAAAAGATAGAAAAGATAGATGAAAGCCTTAGAAATAAGCCTCTTCGAGGGGGCAACCTCCTTTATATTACATAAATGAACAATTCTTAGATGATACAAATGACAAGACCTCCTTTCTATATATAGGAGTCTAAGGAGTCATAATAGAATAAGAGCTGACATAACAATAATAATGTAAGGGAACAATAATAACAATAGTGGACTTCTATGGGGCACAATAATAACAATATGGGGGCTACATGGGCAGAACAATATAATAAGGGGGTTGTAGTAATAACAATAAGGGGTTAGACTAGTAGTATAGGGACCTAACATGCCCCTCTCCTTCAAAAAGTGTTGTGCTCAACGCTTGAGTAGCTCTTGCTGCTTTTGTATTAAATTCTTGTCCTCCCATGTGGAATCTTCAGCGGGTAAGTTATTCCACTTGATGAGATACTCTGAAATTGATCGATTTCGTAGCTGTCGAGTTCTTGTTTCTGTGACTGCTCCAGACTCCAATATGACTTTTCCTTCCTCGTCAAGTTCTGACAATATTGTTTGAATTGGGATCTTCCGCAACTTTTGAATGAGTGGCCACACGTCTTCATCCTTCTTCCATTCATACTTTGCTTCGTTTATCCAATCTGGTTGGATAATAGAAATGGCGCACAACAATGCTTCCACATCCTCATCCTTTCTTGAGAGTGCATCTACCACAACATTTTGCTTCCCTTTTTTGTAGATGATTTCAAAGTCATCAACATCTTTGCCACCCACTTTTGTTGCTCTTCAGAGGATAATCTTTGTTCTAAAAAGTATTTAAGGCTATCATGATCTATTTTTACCTTGAAGTGTCTTCCCATTAGGTAGGGTCGCATTTCTTAAGTGCATGGAGTATTGCCAACATTTCCTTCTCATAAATAGCTTTGTGTAAATACTTTCCTTTGATTGGACGACTTTCAAAAGCAATGGGTCTTTCTTCTTGCATTAAAACAGCACCAATTCCATTTCCTAAGACATCACATTCCACAATAAAGGTTTTTGTGAAGTCCGATGTAGCTAACACTGGTGCTTGGCACATTGCCTTTTTAAGATGTTCAAAGGCCTTCGTTGCTTCTGGAGTCCATGACAATGCATCTTTCTTCAATAATGTTGTTAGAGGTGTTGCTATTCTCCCATAATTCTTAACAAACTTGCGATAATACCCTGTCAACCCGAGAAATCCTCATAGACGCTTTATGGATGTGGGGATTTTCCATTCCTTAATGGTTTTAATTTTTCTAGGGTCTACCTTAGCACCTTCATGAGATACAATATGACCCAGAGATTCCACCTCTTGTACTCCAAAGAAACATTTGGAGATTTTTGCATATAATTGTTTCTCCTTCAATAGTTTGAGCACCATGTCAACATGTTGGACTTGATCCTTCCAAGACTTGTTGTAGATTAGTATATCATCAAAAATTACTAACACAAATTTTCTAAGGAAGGGTTTGAAAATGGCATTTATCAAACCTTGAAATGTAGAAGGCGCATTAGTAAGGCCAAAAGGCATGACCAAAAATTCATAATGACCCTCATGAGTTATGAATGTTGTTTTTGGAATGTCTTCAGTCTTCATTCTGATTTGATGATATCCTAAATGAAGATCCAACTTGGTGAAGTAAATTGATCCAT
>APFE030099591.1:443761-467281 GCA_000404065.3 Pinus taeda | reverse complement strand
AAAATTAAAAGCTATTGTACCCAAGGATTGTAGCCATTGGACTCCTAGTACAACATCAGCACCACCCATTGGAATGGAAAGCATTGGGCTATTTAATACATATTCTCCCATGGATAACTTTGATATTATGGCACTTTCTAGAGCAATTTATGGTTCCTCCACTTGCAACCATCACTTGACACTCTGGTGCTGGATATAGGAAGCAGTTCAATTCCTTTGTTCTCTTACAACAAATAAAATTATGGGTACTTCCCGAATCAATCAACACTATTACCTTTTTCTTCTTGATATGTCCTTCTATCTTAATAGTTTGAGGAGTGGTAATTCCAGCCAATGCATTACAAGATACAGCCAGATTCATTTTTTCTTTATCTAGGGTTTGTTCCTGGAGTATATCCTCTTCTTTTGACATTTCTTGTTCTTTTTCTTCCTCCTCTTCACAATCTATGTAGAATAATTTCTTCTCAGCACACTTATGACCTTTAATGTATTTGTTATCACAATTGTAACAAAGCCCTTTTTCTCTTTTTTCTTCCAAGTGTTGTGGTGTAGCCCTTGTAAGTTGTGGAAGGCTGGGAGAAACAACACTTCCATCTTTATAGTTGTGAGGGGTAGACTTCCTTGTTGCCATAATTTTGCTTTCCACTTTGTAACAAAGCCCTTTTGCTCTTTTTTCTTCCAATTGTTGTGGTGTTGCTCTAAAGAAGGTGTTGCTCTTTGTATCCTCCAAATGTGCTATCATTTCCTCTGTGAAAATTGACCACGTAACAAGTTGTTTACGAGAACAAAGCCCTTTATACCATAAAAATTGATCCGGCTCTAAATATGAAGATGCAATACATACCTTTTGTAATAGTGGTACACCATGTAGATCAAAATATTGTTCCATCTGTAGTATCCAATTTACCGGATCCTTGCCATCAAACTTCCTCATACCACCTTTTCTTGATTTTTGGAGCTCCACTATAACTCTGTAATTTCAAATCTCCAAGTTCTGAAATTTCTTCCTACGGTAGCTCTCTGTGTTCTCTTTCTAATCCCGCAAGTCTGATCAAGATTGGATTCTGCAAGGAAGTGTTATGTCAAATCTCCCACGATGACTTGATTACACACTGGTTCAATAAAGCGAACTTGTATGAAGTTCCACGTGTCACTGTTTCAACCTTAATACCTAAAACTGATATACAGAAAACTAGAGGTCATCTTCTTTCTGAAACTTCTTACGAGATTTCAATCTGATACTCAAAACAAAAGTTATGACGATTTTACCCAGGTCATCTGTTTGGTGTAATTTGGTAGTCTACACAAACTCTAACTTCATCAGATTATATCTCCTAAAATATAGCGAGACAGGATCTGAAATTCGGAGCCAAGGTTCGGACCGATAGCTTCTCAATTGGGTTTTTTTTTTGAGCTTCTGAAACTTCGTAGTGAAAGAGTGATAGCGAAAATTCCATGATAACCTGTTTTAGATGAAATTGTGGAGCTTGCCAAAACCCTAACTTCCTCCAGCCATATCTCCGAAAATAGTGCGAGACAAGATCTGAAAATCGGACAGGAGGTTCAAAGATATTTTGTCTCAATGGGTTTTTTTGTTAGCTTCTGAAACATCACAGGAAAAAGATAGCAAAAATTCCATGATGACCTGTTTGGAGCAGCGAAACCCTAGAATCCAAAGCTCTGATACCAAATGTTATGAAACCAACTCACAAAAAGATAGAAAAGATAGATCAACGCCTTAGAAATAAGCCTCTTTGAGGGGGCAACCTCCTTTACATTTGATCTAAAAATATGATCTTAGATTACTTTTAAGGTATTACAGACTCATGTGCATGGATTTGTCTATATTACTTGGTGCAATGGATCAATAAGATTGCGAATAACATAGACAATGAAGCAGTTAAAGAAGCATAATAGACAAACACACATAACACAGCAAGTTTAATATGGAGTTCACCCAAAACTCCTGGGCAACGTCTCCCCGGTCTAGCCTTCAGTGGTGACCTCTCTATTATGTCTTCAAGAGCAAAGTTTTACAAAATGTAATGTGAGCTCAAATTGAGTCTCAACACACAGATACAAACAGCAAGAGTTCGCTTGAATCCCTCAAGCCTCTTTGAGTACACATACTCTTTCTTTCCTCTGTCTCTGTTTTCTCTCTATCTCAGGACTGCTTGTCTTCTGTCTCTGTCAGTCTATGGCTTTAAAGCCAATTGGCATTGTCTGTTCATTTCCCCTTCTCGGGCTCTCTGGCTCCAGGCCTCTGTCCGCTCGAATCCCCTTCTAAGCGTTAACAATCATGGCATAAAGTCTTCAAGGAAGGTGCCACCTATTCTGCAACAGAAAGGACCATCGGACCTTTGAAATTCCCAAAAATATCATTTTCTGTTTACACAGAGAAACACTGTAAAACACGGGAAAAATCCGCCAAATCATTGTTCATTGAACTTCATATATTATGAATTCCGCCCTATATTCCATCGGGTCCACCTATAAACCGCTATCGCATGTCGCAAATGCCCATTCCGTGGTTTTCCCTTTGTATTTGAAAAATACATTAAAACACTGAAAATATCACAAAAAGGCTTTATGGCAGACTTGAAATGTTATACATTTGTATCTATAAGTTCTATCGGGTCCGGTTTTATATCGCGATTGCATATCCACCGTTGATCTGAGTGATCTTGATCCAACGGTTGAGATTCATTTCGGCAACGAAGGTGTACGGAGATTACCCGCCCGAAAAGGCAATTTTCTCATGCCACGTGTCGGCTAATGGATGGGATCGGGCGGAGCCCGTCCAAAACCACTTACCGCCTAAGGCCCGCCCGAAATCCTGCCTATTATGGAACTCAAAACATATATATCTGCATGTATATCCCTTTCAGGTCCAGATTCATCGCTTTATTCGTATTTCCTTCGCATTTCGTTCATTTAACGAAAATGTGAAATACAAAGGAAAATGTTGTTTTCCGAGTCTCAAAATATATAAAATATCATCTATAATCTCATTAGGTTCGGCTATCGCAGTCATATGTATATCGGCCCCGCTCCTTTGTATTCCGCCGATGCGATGTCGCGAGTTAACTTGGGTTGTCGATCTGCACGCTTGATTGACGGTCCTCATTGACTTGCGCTGATCGCCATTGCAACTGTTATATGGCCGCCTCCGATAACCTCCGCTTGTCACCGCCAATTGCGATATGCCGATCAGATCTGGACCATTGATCGACTAGATCCGACGGCTCCTGTCCAAAGTTGTTTTGACCTCCGATAGGCTCTATTTCCACTATTTCCTTGTGTTTTTCACTCTCGATAGTGTAATCCGTCGTTTTTAAAGGTTCTTCTTATGCGATAGTTTTGAATGTTTGAAGACTTAGAGGGTGTTTAGGATCCATTTTGGATCAACATTATACAAATGAACAATTCTTAGATGATATAAATGACAAGACCTCCTTTCTATATATAGGAGTCTAAGGGATCATAATATAATAAGAGCCAATGTAACAATAATAATGTAAGGGAACAATAATAACAATAGTGGGCTTCTATGGGGCACAATAATAACAATATGGGGACTACATGGACACAACAATATAATAAGGGGGTTGTACTAATAACAATAAGGGGTTAGACTAGTAGTATAGGGACCTAACAATATCTTTCTAGGAGACTTACGAAAGGACAGGATATAATGGTTGTGGTGACAATGGGCCACACCTCATATTGTTGTCCCTTAGTCTAGTTCTTGTTTTGTGAGCTCCCCTCACAAGACTTACTAGATTTTGAGGCAACGGGACCTATTCAAGCCTTATTTTGTGTGCATAGCTTCAAGGAGACTTCTAGATTCCTTTATGTATTTTAATATTATTATTTCTAGAACATTAATGGATCTAGAAATTTTATTGTAAGTTGTTTGAGGTGGGGCTCTATAAAAGGAAAAGAACTCACTTGCAAAGTATGGTTGGATGAATGGGATTTTCCCTTCTAAAATTAATTGAAGATTTCTTGGTAGGAAGAATTTAAGTGCTCAACGTAAGTTTTCTCCATTCTTCCCTCTATTACATCGATGACTAGGATTTTGAAAGGATTGCCATTGTATTTTGGCACTAAATTATTGCCCCAATAAGAGAACCTTAGCACTGAGTTAAAATCCTCCCTAACTCTTAACCTAACCTCATATAATGAAGAAATTTACCAATAGAATTTTCCGTTATAACCATTCATTCAATGTTTGAAGTATGATGTAAGTAAGAAAGAAGATAAAAAGTGGTATGTTATGGTTCCTTGAACTCATGGTGAAATCAAATTTGAAGATATGATATGTTGTTGGTTGATCATTCAATTAGAAGGCTATCATACATAATCTACTTCATCTAGGGTTTTATATGTGGTGATTTCTCTAATGTTCATGGTTGCAAATTTTCACTTTGCAGTGCTTTCAAGATTGACCTAAGTCATATGGTTCAAGTTCAACAACAATTAGGTTCATTTCGAATTTGATTTTTCTGATGAGGCTCGTCTAAGGTTCACCATTAGGTTCATCTACATATGTTTTCTCTCTCTCTCTCTCTCTCTTTGTGTGTGTGTGAGTGAGTGAGTGTGTGTGTGAGTGAGTGAGTGTGTGTGTGTGTGTGTAAATTTTGAAATGAAATATAACATAAAATAGTAATACATTTACATCAATAAACACAAAACATGTTACAATGGGCATGGAAACTACAAGAACATATTACAAGCTTGAGTTGTGACACAAGGTCTTCAAGGAATAGGGAAACGAAATGAGGACTCAATCAATGCCCATGAGGTTTGATGGACCTAAGCAAACTTCAAATTTTTTTAGGTTTGCCATATTTCAAACCTCAAGGTTGAAGTTTGGCAAATCTTGTGACACAAGTTGTAACAATGCATCTTACAAAAAGGATCTCCTTTATTCTTGCACAAACTTAAAATTTGTTTTAGAACTATTGCCTCAAAATCTAGAAGGTTTTGTGAGGGGAGCTCACAAGGCAAGAACTAGACAGAGTGACAACACTATGAGGTGTAGCTCACTATCACCAAAGCCACCACCTCTAGCTTTTTAGTGGATTCTCACCACAAGGGAGGCTTCCCCATATAGGTCACCTAATGTATATAGCAAGTCTAGGGCTTGGTGGTGACAATAATGTCCCTTTTTTCGGGCATTAGGAACAGAAACTAACTCAATAGCTTAAACATTCCCATGGGCTACAAATTAAAAATAATGATGAAATATCAAGGAAATAATTAATTAAAAATGTGACTAAGGTAAAAGAATATTATAAGTCACTTTATTAAAAGAAGAAAAGGGCCCACGACATTTGGATAGCCATCTCAATAAAAGGGAAGGAGGAGCTCATTCAGAAATATGATTGGATATGTTATGAATGGATATTGGAGCTCGAGTAGCTAAATGAGTGAGGGAAAAAGCCTCAATATTTCCTAGTTTCAGTGTTGAAATATACACCCTAGCTGGTGGCGATCATTTTCAATGATTATAAAGCCACCGTAGTTGATCATTTGCTTTTGCATAAGAGGTTGATTTGATTATTCAAGGAGACCAAATTTCCAAACTCAAGAGAAGGCCAAATTTACCAATCTAGGAGAGGGGCCGAATTGCAGAAGCTCAAGAATTCAAGGACTGGGCATATCCTCCAAGTTTATCCTCAGAATATTACCGTAATTTCCCTTGAGCAATTATTAATAATATTATTGGAGTTTTTGCCATAAATTTTGTCCGCAATCTTTGTGGTTTCGAGTTGCATTTTTATTAATTTATGTTGTGATTTCTAAGGATGTTTTTGGGGACTTTTTTAACTAAATACATAAAAAAGAATATATAGTGGTATCAAAGTTGTGCATCCTGCCAACTTGAGGGTTTAAAAGCTATTGGGAAGGACTTCCTTTTGGTTGTTTTAGCAGTCAATTTCATCGCTAAGGTCAAAATGAGTTACCCAGGTCAGGTTTGTTAAAAAAAAAAATCTTAATCGATTTGCAGGCTGAGTTTAACGCAATAATTGTAGCAAATTCCGTGATTATTATAGCCAATGGATCACCTTAGATTAAGGAGGTTCAATCATACACCATAGTCGAGAATTTCATGGCACATTGAGTATGTCTTTTCCATGACAACAAACCCAGCATGATGACAGGATTACCAGGTTTTAAAACTTGCCAATCGGTGCATCTTGTCTGAAACCGCAAAGGATACCAACGTCAGTCATCTTGCTCATCAAATTGGGAGACCAAGGGTGCGCTCAACAAGGAGATCGACCTGTGGCAGATCAAGTTGTCATTGTCATAGTAAGCTAATTTGTCCCTTCTTTAATGAAATGGGTCGAAACCCATCTTTCTAGTGAGCACGATCACATCCATACTCGCAGGATCGAGCCCAATCACCTAGGTTGCATCATTTATTTGAGGGTTCGATTCATTAGGGAATCATGTAGACATAACCAAAGAATTTATTGGGTCAAACGATTGAAGGGTCATGTGGCCAATCCATACCACTGAGCTTGCTAACACCTAGAAGGTCGATTTATTTCTGACAATTAATGTTTCCATTTGCAGATTGAATAATTACTAGTACCAAGATCGACCTAGGAATTGTAAATTCATGATAGCATAGACTTGTTGAGGAATATTATAGTGGTTTTACAGGTAGCATTCTCTGCAGGTAAAATAGAATTGTTGGTACGCACATTAAATCTAAGCGGTGTATGCCAAGGTTCACGTAATTATCACCATGTGTTCCCATTGGGTCGATGGACTGAGGATTATCATCCTTCTCTAGCTGAGGGCCGCAGGTTATGAGAGTTAGTGTATCAGCTATCTGATAATAGCAAGTGTAGCAGCATATACATTTAGAATAGTAGATGGTAACATGTTTGGAAGACTAAATTAGCAGGGATCCGAGTGTTGGCATTGTTGTTGTCTCAACGTTGGATTGAACTAAGGTCGAGTTGAATAAACATGAGATCAAGGTCATTGGAAGTCAAAATATCTTTGTGCCTTACTAGCCGAGTTTCTTTGTGGAAATTGGGGGGTTCATCGTTCCTTGTAAAGCGAGTTCCTACATTTATTGTAGCAAATGTATTCCCTCGTTTATTCATCAATTTGTGGAAGTTGTGGAGTTCCCTTTTAATGATTGTAATTCCCAAGTTTATTCAAGTGGGAGTTATTGGATATCTAGCATTCTTTCAATTTTATATTATTTGTCCATATAATTGAGTAGATTTTGTAGGAAATCACATTTTGCAACAGCTTCTTAAAATGATGCTCCCAAGATCCTTTAGTAAACAAAGTTTAGTATGCTAGATCTTCAAGGAATAGCAATCCTCGTGTTTATATTCAACATGTTTGACAAAATAATCAAGAACTAAATGTTAGTGGAAACGTATTTGGAAGAACTGTTGGTGCAATAATAAAAGGATCTCAATCTCAATGGATTGTTTGCTAGTTGTGGGGAAGATGGAATTTTTGCAGCAACTTTTTAGAGCAAGAGATCAACTTGGACAGTTGACTCCATCCATAGATGTTCTTCTTAGCTCCTTGGAGAAGGTGACAAGGCAATTACAAATGGTGGGACAGCCACCTTCTCAGTTGACTCTGGCAATTATGGTTCCAATATTGACTCACTTGGATGAGGACGGGATATTGAGGCATAAAGATAGAGACATAAGGCTTGTTGTTGGGGATTGTAAGAGTGAAGTTTTAAGGGTTACAGCTCCTGAAATACCTTATAAGAGGGTATAATGCGGAAAATATTTCAGTTGATTGTCGGAAGCTTACAAGGGCTAGATCAAACAGACAGTCCATATTTTGGCAAGAGGGCCAAGTTTCTAAAACTGATGGCAGAGGTAAGGTCATGTGTTATTATGCTTGACTTTTATTATCATGATCGTGTTTTACAATCATTCCATTATTTCCTTGATGCTATCAGTAAAGACCATGGCACACCCATTCATGAGCACATGAGAATCATCGTGGGTATAATTATTGATGAGTGTGATGAAAGTGATGTTATTTTCCAACCCATCATATCTTTATGATTGGTCGTCCAGAAACACAAGCAAGTCACTCCTAAAGCTGCTTATAACTTGGTACAGCCTTACAGGATGTTGTCAAACAACGTGAAAGGAAGCTAAACCCTTGCTTGATAAGGAGTTGGTAGGGTTCAAACCAAAGGAGATGGATAAGCATTGTGTGGAAATTCAATCTCATATGGCATCCACAACCCATGAGGAGGACAATGATCTCTTCTATAATACTTTCCAATGATAGTCACCAGGAGCATACTCAAGAAGAGATTGAATATCCTAAAGGTGTAATATCCCTTTTTATTATTTTGCTAAAAATTCCAGAAATTATTACAACATAAATTTTGTTTGGATATACTAATAAAATGCTACATAGATCCACAGAAATTGCAAACAATATTTAATGCAAGAAACCCAATTTTATTTTATTTAATAATAATTGTCGCAAAATGTATTACATCAGAAACCTAGAAGATATATTGTGTTTTTGGTTCTCGAACTTCTACAATATGGACTCCAGCAACTCCGTCCACCAACATGACCTTTATAAGATATAATAATTCAGCCCTCTGAAGCACAACTAACTCGGCCCACTCTCTAAATGGATAAATTAGCTCCTCACTCAACCACTTCAAACTCCTTTAAAGATTAATGGTAGCTAGGGTTGGCTTTACAACCACCTTCAGCTAGGGTGTGTATTTCAACACCGAAACCGGGAAATACAATGAGGGTTTCTATTAAAATTGGTAACTAGGGCCAAACTCCATATGTGTCATCTTATTTATGACAGCTAATTTTTTTCTTGGATTCCTCTCTCCAAGAGTTGTAGGATTGATCTAAAGATCATCCGATTCTAACATGTACAAATGAAGTTATGAATTTATTTTGATTATGGTCAAATTGTCAAGGTCGGCCAACAAACTTATGTAGGCTCAGAAGCCCAACAATCACGTCTATTCATCCTCAACGTTGCATATAAATAAAAGGTGACTTTACCTCATTTGGACACACTCATCTTCACACTTCTCTCTCTCTCTCCTCATTGATTGGGTACGGATTTCTAGGTCTCTCTCTCTCTCCACATGTCCAAAATTTCAAGAAAGCAAAATTTTAGGAGGTCGAAATTTTAGGAGACCGAAATTTCAAGAGGCCGAAATTTCAGGGGATCGAATTTCTGGACAGTTTGACCAGCTGCGTTGACCTGTTTGACTGCATTTTTGGGTGAGGTATTTCTGTTTGGGCAGGCCGCATTTTTGGGCACAGAAATCAAGGCCAAACGCTGACTTTGACGAGCGTTGACTACAGCTAGTGCTAACTGCAGGGTTGGTTGTTTGACCAGATTTGACTGGGTTGTTTTGAGGGTTGTTTTATCTTACTGTTTGGAGGCCAAAGTTGACTGAAGTTGACCGATTTGCTAAGGGTCAAATTTGCCCTGATGACCAGCATTGACTTTTTTGGTTAGTGCTCTTTTTGCTGCTCTTATAAATTATCAGATTTGCAAATTGTACTCTCTCTGCTAAACTATTGAAGACTAAAAGAAGATTTGATCAAGGGTTTCCCCACATTGGGGTTTGTCCCTGGCTGGTGCCACATCTTGTGTCCTCTTGTCTTCTACTATTTATGTTTATGTTCTATCTGCATTTTGCTATCATGTTGATGTGATTGCTAATCTGAATATTGACACTAGGCTAGTAAAGAAATTGAAGTAAAATTGCTCTAAAGCATACTGCATAGAACATACCATTGTTGCCTAAAATTAACATGGTATCAGAGCTAAGGTGAAGACAAAGCCCAAGCAAGAGTGAAAGAGCAATCACCAAAGACAGTTGGACAAGGACAAAAGGCTCAATGGGTTCTTCATCCCACTTCCTGGCTGAAGACAAGCTCTGTGAAAAATCTGACTATCATGGATGGAAGATGTCTCTTGATTTGACCTTGGAAGAACAAGAAGTGTTGGATTATGTGAGGGGTAAAATCCCTGAGCCTCCTTCAAATGCACCGACTGTTGCGAAGACCAAGTACAATAGGGCTAAAGTCAAAGCAAAGAAGATTATCAAATATTCCATTGACAAGCATCTGGTGGCCTACATCTTTGATTTGAACACCTCCAAGGAGATCTACGACAAGTTGGTCAGCATGTTCAAGGTTAGTGATGCTAATCAGATTTTATTTCTCAAAAATAAGTTGAAGGATATTAAGAAGGGCAAGGACGAGAATATTCAATCCTACTTCTTAAGGATCACTGATATCGAGAATGATCTACTTTCGATTGGAGAGGTCATTCCTGACAGGGAACTTACTATCACTACCCTTGGAGGACTCCCACCCAAGTGGTATATATTTAGAAGCACTATTCTCAATAATGATCAAATTCCAGGGTTTGAAGAATTAATGTCAAGATGCATTCAAGAAGAAACAAGAATGGTGGAGCAAGAAATGCCTTCTAATAGAAGCAACCTCACTGCATTCTCTGTTCATGCCAAAAGGGGAAACAATGCAGGGTCCAAAGGTCATTTCAATGGAAAGCCTGGATCTAAGGGTGGAAGGAAGGGCAGGTGCTTTGTTTGCAATAAGTTTGGCCACTATGCAAGGGAGTGTCCAAATATAAGGGACACGTCACATGATGATGATCACAATCATTCCAAGGGCAACTTCAACCACAACAATCAAAGGAATGGCAGGTGCAATGGCAAAGGAAAAAGGAATGTGGGATATCAAGGAAATGGTCGACCCTCCAAGAAAGCAACGAACTTCAGGTATGAAGAATCAAATATTGTTAACAATAAGCAAAAGAAGTACTGTCTTATATCGGCCCTCTCCATTACCTCTCCACCGGACACTTTGGGGAATTGGCTAATTGATAGTGGTGCCTCAAGGCACTTCACAGGATACAAGGAAGCTCTCTCTAATATAATAGAGAAGGAGACAAACCTGGAGATTATCCTTGGAGACGATGCCAGCTATACCGTGAAGGGAGTAGGGAATGTTACCCTTCAATTGAATCAAGGTAACACTATTCATTTACAAGAAGTTTTATATGTACCTGATCTCAAAAAGAACATGGTGTCCATTGCGGCAATGGAAGACAAAGGATACAAGGTGGCATTCATCGATGGAAAGGTACGTGTTTGGAAAAGGAATTTTAAAGATGCTTTTACTCTTGGGTTCAGGGTTGACACTTTGTATCAAGTTGGAGGAAGTCCATTGGGAACTATGTCTTGCAACACATCTCTACAATCTGAACTATGGCACGAAGGTTTGCCCATCTCCATTATAAGGCTCTACCCGATGTGAGACAGATGGTGACAGGTATGCCCGAATTCAAAGTAAAGCATGAAGGTGTATGTCTGGGATGTGTTGAAGGAAAACTTACAAGGGGACCATTCCCCTCAAGTAATAGCAAGACCACATATATATTGCAATTGATCCACTCTGACATATCTAGTATGATGCCCGTAAACTCTTTGGGAGGATACTTATATTATCTCACCTTTATGGATGATTATTCTCGCAAGACCTGGATCTACTTCTTGAAAAAGAAGGATGAAGTGTTCCCCTGGTTCTGCCACTTCAACGCCATGATCGAAAACCAATCTAAGAAGAAAATCAAGATATTGAGGACTAATAATGGGACTGAGTACGAATCAAATGAACTCCATGATTATTGCAAAAAAGTTGGCATTAAGAGGAAGACCACAACATCATACACTCTCGAGCAAAATGGTGTGGTTGAAAGGAAGAATTGTACTATTGTAGTTGTATGTGCCATGCTTCATGATCAAGGGCTTCTGAAGTTCCTATGGGCTAAAGCTGCAAATACCGTCGTGTAAGTTCAAAACTGATGCCCTCATCAAGCATTGGACTCCAAGACTCCCGAAGAAATGTTCACTCATAAGAAACCCGATGTCTCTCATTTTAGAATTTTTGGAAGTCTCGTATATTTCCATGTGCCAAAAGAGAAAAGAATCAAATTGGGTGCATTTGGGAAGAAAGGAATCTTTATGGGCTATAGCGAAAATTCTAAGGGATATAGAATTTATGTGTCTGGTCAAAGGGAAGTTGAAATAAGTAGTGATGTCACCTTCGACAAAGATATGGCCCTCAGCAAGATCAACAACCTTTGTATCCCAAGGAAGGACAAAGAAGCTAACACCGAAAAACAGGGTGCAAAAGAAGATGAAACAATGTCGGATATTGATGAACCTATGGATCCTATTGATCCTCCTCCTCCAAGAGGAGACCCTCATGGCTTAGGGAGACTCTCGAAGATGTCGAGAGACATATTGCACCAAGGGGGACTTTCCATCAGAGCAAGAAGCCGAACAGCTATCAAGGATACTTGACCGTCATGAACACTATCATTCAAAATGAGCCTTCATCATTTGAAGAAGTCGTGAAGCAACAAGTATGGAAGGATGTTATGAATGAAGAATACGAGTCAATTATGAAGAATGATGTCTGGGATGTGGTCCCTAGACCCCAGGACAAATCCGTTGTCGCCTCTAAGTGGCTCTACCAAATCAAGCATGGAGTTGATAGAAGTGCAGAAAAGTTCAAGGCTCGCTTTGTTGCTCAAGGCTTCTCTCAAAAGGAAAATGTAGATTACGATGAGATATTTGCACTTGTTGCCCAATACACCACCATCGGCTCAATCATAGCCCTTGCTACCTCGCAAGGATGGAATCTACATTAGATGGATGTCAAAACTATTTTCTTGCATGGTTCAATCAAAGAGGAAGTCTATGTGGAACAACCCGAGGGGTTTGAGGTTCATGATTGGGAATTCCATGTATGCAGGTTGAAGAAAGCTCTCTATGGATTGAAACAAGCACCTCGGGTTTGATATGAGAGGACCGATAGCTATCTGATGAAGCTGGGATTCACAAGAAGTGAAGTCGATCTGAACCTTTACTTTAAGATTGAAAATGATAAACCTCTCATTCTGGTAATTTATGTGGACGACCTCTTTCTGACAAGTGCAAACCCTCTCATTCACAAATGTAAGAGGGAGTTGGCTTCTGAATTTGAGATGAAGGACCTAGGACTAATGCACTATTTCCTAGGGTTGGAGATCTGGCAAAAGCTAGGTGAAATTTTCCTCTCTCAAGGAAAATATGTTGTGAAGATGTTGGAAAGATTTGGGATGGTGGACTGCAAGCCTGTGACTACTTAGATGGAACTTAACTTTAAGAAGTTATGTGGTAGTGATGTTGGACCTAAATTGGGAAATGCTTCTGAGTATCGTCAATTCATAGGAGCACTAATGTTCTTGGTGAACTCTCATCCCAACATATGTTTTGCAGTTAATACGCTGAGCCAATGGTTGAGTCTCATCATATACATTGGATTGGTGTCAAGAATCTTCTGAGATATCTTCGGGGCACAATCACTCATCGACTGAGATACACTACCAGAGATGTGAGGTTGCATGGTTATTCTAATGCTGATTGGGTTGGCAGTGTGGTGCTTCGCAAGAGCACTTTTGGATGTTGTTTTTCTTTGGGTTCTACTTCGATATCCTGGATGAGCAGGAAGCAGAAATCGGTTGCCTTGAGCACCACTGAGGCCGAATACATAGTTGCTAGTATGGCCTCCTGTGAAGCTGTCTGGTTGAGGAAGCTCTTCAGTGAGCTGTTTGGACATGTGTTGGATACCACTGTGATCCTCTATGACAATCAGAGTGGGATTCGATTATCAGAGAATCTCGTGTTTCACGATCGCTCCAAGCATATAGACATCAAGTACCACTTTATTCAGGACATGGTACAACGAGGAGCAATAAGGCTCCATCACATTGGGACTGATGAGTAGGTCGTCAATATTCAGACAAAGCCCCTGGGTAAGGTCAAGCTCTTTACCTTCCGAGAACAACTTGGAATCATGGAGAGACACTCTTGTGAGGGTCCTGTATGAGATGGACATTGAGCTCTGGGAGCTTCGGGGGGCTTGGGGTACTTCTTGGAGCGATGAGCAACCATAGGGTGAGTGGTTCAACCTTCCCCTAGTGGTTTGTTGTGTACAGGGTGAGTGGTTCAGCCTTCCCTTGAGATACCCCTTGGCAACATGTAGGCAGGATGAGTGGTCCATCCTTCTCCTGCTGAGACATCCTACCAATGCAGTCTGGGACTCATGGAAAGTACCTCTCATCTGGCCAATGAGTATGGAAATGAGGATAGGGACCATAGTAATACCGATGGACGCATCATGTACTACCATACTCCCTATGCTAGAATGACCGATATTGATCTGGGATCAACGGGAACTGACTTCGAGTCAGTAAGAGTGGTATGACACACTCTCTTTTGATTGGAACTGACTTCAAGTCAGTAAGAGTGGTATGACACACTCTCCTTCGATTGGGACTAACTTCGAGTCAGTAGAGAATGGTATGATACATTGGATTGGTGCCAAGAATCTGTTGAGATATCTTCGGGGTACAATCACTCATGGACTGAGATACACTGCCAAAGATGTGAGGCTACATGGTTATTCTGATGTTGATTGGGCTGACAGTGTAGTGGATCGCAAGAGCACTTTTGGATGTTGTTTTTCTTTGGGTTCTACTTCGATATCCTGGATGAGCAAGAAGCAAAAATCGGTTGCCTTGAGCACCACTAGGGTCGAATACATAGTTGCTAGTATGGCCTCCTGTGAAGTTGTCTGGTTGAGGAAGCTCTTCAGAGAGCTGTTTGGACATGTGTTGGATACCACTGTGATCCTCTGTGACAATCAGAGTGGGATCCGATTATCAGAGAATCTTGTGTTTCATGATCATTCCAAGCATATAGATATCAAGTACCACGTTATCCGGGACATGGTATAACGAGGAGCAATAAGGCTCCATCACATTGGAACTGATGAGCAAGTCGTCGATATTCTGACAAAGCCCCTAGGGAAGGTCAAGCTCTTTACCTTCCGAAAACGACTTGGAGTCGTGGAGAGACCCTCTTGTGAGGGTCCTATATGAGATGGACATTGAGCTCTGGGAGCTCCGAGGGGCTTGGGGTACTTCTTGGAGCGATGAGCAACCATAGGGTGAGTGGTTCAACCTTCCCCTAGTGGTTTGTTGTGTACAGGGTGAGTGGTTCAGCCTTCCCCTACGATACCCCTTGGTGACATGTAGGCAGGATGAGTGGTCCATCCTTCCCCTGCTAAGACATCCCACCCATGTAGTCTGGGACTCATGGGAAGTACCTCTCATCTGGCCAATGAGTAAGGAAATGAGGATAGGGACCATAGTACTACCGATGGACGCATCATGTACTACCATACTCCCTATGCTAGGATGACCGATATTGATCTGGGATCAATGGGAACTGACTTCGGGTCAGTAAGAGTGGTATGAAACACTCTCTTTTGATTGGAACTGACTTCGAGTCAGTAAGAGTGGTATGACACACTCTCCTTTGATTGGGACTGACTTCGGGTCAGTAGAGAATGGTATGATACATTCTCGATCACTTCTTCTTCTTCATTGTTCAGCAGAGCAGTGCATTGATGGCAGAGATAATACAGATTGGCAGATGGATTAGCAGACAGAGTTCTTCCTAGTTGAGAGGGAGTATTAAAATTGGCAACTAGGGCCAAACTCCATATGGGTCATCTTATTTATGACAGCTAATATTTTTCTTGGATCCCTCTCTCCGAGAGGTGTAGGATTGATCTAAAGATCATCCGATTCTAACATGTACAAATGAAGTTATGAATTTATTTTGATTATGGTCAAATTGTCAAGGTCAGCGAGCAAACATATGTAGGCTCAAAAGCCCAACAATCACGTCTATTCATCCTCAACGTTGCATATAAATAGAAGGTGACTTAGCCTCATTTGGACACACTCATCTTCACACTTCTCTCTCTCTCTCCACATGTCCGAAATTTCAGGAAAGTGAAATTTCAAGAGGCCCAAATTCCAGGAGACCAAAATTTCAGGGGACCAAAATTTCAAGAGAGTGAAATTTCAGGAGGCCGAATTTTTAGACAGTTTGACCAAGCGTTGACCAGCTACATTGACCTGTTTGACTGCATTTTTGGGTGAGGTATTTCTGTTTGGGCAGGCCGCATTTCTGGGCACAGAAATTGAGGCTCTGCAGCTAGGGCTGACCGCAAGGTAGGCTGTTTGACGAGATTTGACTGGGTTGTTGTTTGGAGGCCAAAGTTGACTGAAGTTGACCGATTTGTTGAGGGTCAAATCTGCCCTGTTGACCAGCATTAACTTTTCTGGTTAGGGCTCTTTTTGTTGTTGTTATAAATTATCAGATTTGTAAATTGTACTATCTCTCTCTGCTAAACTATTGAAGACTAAAAGAAGATTTGATCAAGGGTTTCCGCACATTGGAGTTTGTCCCTGGCTAGTGCCACATCTTGTGTCCTCTTGTCTTGGCTTGTCTTCTACTATTTATGTTTATGTTTTATCTGCATTTTACTATCATGTTGATGTGATTGCTGATCTGAATATTGATATTGGGCTAATAAAGAAATTTAAGTAAAATTGCTCTAAAGCATGGAACATACCATTGTTGCCTAAAATTAACAGTTTCTCCCTCCCACCTTAAGCCACAAGAGCTTTCAAGACTATTAACCAAATATCAATCCTCATAAAGATGAAGGGATGACACATAAGAGTGGGATGGATGGCTAGTATGAGGAAGAAAGAGCCCAATCTTACAGGTTGCTTCTACAAGATGACTATATTAGGCATTCTAGTTATCATTAGAGTAGCATAGTGGAAGCATGATGGACTTCCAATCTGGCAATGGGATCCCAGTGGATTACTTCACCATAAGACATAGTTTGACAGAGTGATTGGGGTTCACTATATTCTATTTGTGCAACAAGGATTCTTCAAATTCATTTAGGATCTTGGAAGTGGCAAACAAGTTTGGATTGCTTGGGGACAATCAATCTCAAGAAGGGAGGATTGTAATGTCCCTTTCCGAAGAGGGATATCAATCTAATTGTTCATTATCACTTAAGAAGAAAAGCAAAATTATAAATTGAAAGTGAATAATTAAAGATTAATTATTTTATATTATTTTATTATTCAACCAATGTGTTGATATGGTAAAAAAAATATTTTATTGATGTATTGATCCGGTCAAGGAGGAAATGTTATAAAAGGAGATTGAAGTCACTCCTTAATCATGCATTGGTTATAGACTTTTTATAATTGTTTCAAGAGCTCAAGTAGCTGACAGAGTGAGGGGAAACCATTGTGTAGATCCCAGTTTTGGTGGTGGAACTATCCACCCTAGTGTTGATTTTTCAAGTGCAATAGGTACAAGCACTAATTTCTGAAAACTGATAATTACTTATAATAATGTAGACAGTCTTTTGGCACTTCCAGTTCATCATTAAGCAATTATACTTCAGAAATTCAACCATAAATGCATAAGGACAATAGAGATCACAATGCACAAAGATAACACAAGATTTACCCTGAGAAAACCCACTTGGGAGAAATACCCAACAACCTTTTCCTTAGAGAAATTATTTAGTTCAACAAGAGATACACCTAATTCTTCTAGTCAATATGATGGTCAAACTGACCAACAATACAATGGTCAAACATCCCTCTTGTCAAGTCTCCAATCTGCCAAACAAACTCGGCCCTGCATGATCTACTTAGGCCAAAATTTGGCCTCCCAAAAACTACCAAATGTGCAAAGCTACAAAGAGAGAGAGAGAGAGAATCACACGTGCGAAGTCAAAGAGAGATAGAAAAGATGCTTGAGATGTCTTTGTCCTTCTTCTTATTCTCCTCCACTTGGATGCCCAAAAATTATATTCTTGTGTATGAGATCAAATTCTGCCTTGTGGAGGAGGACGAGCGGAGTATATATAGTGTTTTGGCTAGCCTGAATGAGTGTCTCTTTACCTGGGGCCGACTTGACTTGAAGGAGGGCCAACTTGACAAGTTTGGAGCCAAAAATTCAAAAAATTTCTCTTTTGAAACCAACATGAAAAACATGTCTTATATTAATCATTACACATATTTCAAGGGCTAAAATGACGTGAGGAACATGTCTTACATAATTCAAGGGCTAAAATATTAATTATGAAGACTGACCATAGCCACAAAATTCAACACCTAGCTGGTGGTGATTAATTTCGGTGGTGAAATATCCATCCCATCTAGTCAAGCAGGAGAAGCACTTCAAAGTTCAGGTCCTTCATTGGTGCTGAATGACTAAGGCAGGCCGAATTTCCATATTTCCAGGAGGATCGAGTTGGTGGGCCGAATTAATATCTCCAATAAGATCGAGTTGCTGAAGGTTGAGTTGCTGAGGACCCAATGAAATAGTTGGGGAGTTATCCAGCCAAGAATTCCAGGATAATTTATCCATTAGGTTTTCTCAATTAAATTGATGTAATTTCCTGTCAACTATAAATAAAATAGTTGGGGTTTTGCAACTCTGTGTTAATTGATTTATTTGCTAAATTTCTTGGCAAAAATTGTGGAGTGTATTTTCTGGGGTTTACAGTAAATTATTTGCAGCTTTATGATTGTTGGATTCCTAATTGTTTAAATTGGTTGAAACTCCTGGCAAAAATCATAGCTTGTTTTTTTAAGAAAATCCATAATAAAAATTCTGGGAATTTTGGATAAATTAATAAAAGGGATATTACAATTGATGTTAATTTGAAATGTCAAAGTGCACATGGACTTTCCAGACAAAGCCAGATGTAACATCTATATGTTTGTTTTAACTTTTAATCACGAGAAGGATATAAATGTTTTGGAAATGAGATGTATTTTTGGAGTCTGGCTGAAGAAATTATGTAGTTGTAATGTTCAGTCTGGCTAGCGCAATCCTTTTGGGTATCTAGGTTGGAACTGGCCATTCCATCATTGGACAATAAAACTAAGATTTGTAATAGGCAAAATCAGAAATTGTGAATGTACCCCTAGAAGACAGGAAATAATGAAGGGAAAAAATTATGCACTTGTAATGTTCAATCTGGCTAGTGCAATGCTTTTGGGTATCTGGGTTGGAATTGGCCATTCCATCCTCAGGCAACAAAATTCAGATTTGTAATAGGTGAAATCAGATAGTGTGAATATACCCCACGAAGAGAACATTATAATGGAAGGAAAAAAAATGTGAACAAAGGATTGTGATTACCCCAGATAGCTATACGATTACTTTTTATGTCAATGGGATATTGAATAAAGGGAAAGTTGGTCGTTGGCCCATTAAGAAAGTCTAAGCTAATCGTGTAAAGAACCCAAAGAAGTTGGTTGTTGGCCCGTTAAAAAAGTCTAAGCTAGTTGTGTAAAGAACCCAAAGAAGTTGGTTGTGATAAAGTAGCCAAAGATGTATGATAAATCAATGAAATTGGCAAAATCATAGTGCAGTTGGAAAAGGGAGACACATTATGTACCTGGGAGGCTCTTCTAAATAATCAAGTGGGCACCACAGCTGGTTACCCAAGTGACCTAGTGAATGATAGTTGACCTATATGTAATCTTCAGAACAAGGGTCAGACCATAAATGGAAGGATGCTTGAATTCAAAAAAATAGTTAATCAAAGTGTATAATTATAAGACTTGGAAAAGCTTGCATAACCTTGCTGTTGTCGAGTGCAGACATAGGAGAAGGCACTAGATATCAGATCAAGGGTACAGTTTTACATTAGCAGCTCCCATCTAAAGGGAGAATGAAGGTATCACATTTCAAATTTCAGTTATTTCAAGTTCTACCAAATTTTGAGTTTCAAGTCCCAACGTTAACAAAAACAGAGACAAGACAATTTTTGAAGTTCAATTGTTGTTGAAAGCATTCCAAACTCTTGTTTGAGGGGAAACGTTGGAGAAGTGAATCGACCTCCAACTTAATATTAATGTGTCTTTTTTATTGTGTGAACTTTATGTTAGTAGATATTCATGTTAGTGTTTAACAAACAAATGTAACATTTAGATATCAAGGTTTAAGTTTAGATGGTTAAACCACCATCAGAAACCTAGGGCCCTATATAGTAATTTAATGAAGGACGATGAACTTACGAAGGTGGTATATATAATGCAGGCAGCCTACCTCAGGTTCCAGATCATGTACTTGCTGTAGCATTAATATATCTTACATTTGTTATTCTCTCCATATTTATGTGTGTTAATTTTTTATGCACCGTATAAAGCCATGCAAATATCTCAATAGGAGTAAACTAGAGGAATTACTAAAGTAAGAACTATTTCACACATGCAGTTCAGCTAACATAAACTAGGAACTGATACAAAGCAGTTTTGCACGGCATTCTGTCACAGAATCCTGTCAACGTTAAAATATAATAGCTTTCATAAGAAAAGCATAAACTTTAGTAGTTTCTTAAAGCACCCGCTAGTCTATTTTTAGAAATTTTAGTTTACACTATTCTACATTAATCTAAGAATCTTTGTCGACTTTAATTAACCCTATTCTTTGATAGTGAAAGAAGGCCCTTGGCCTTATCAAACTTATTGGCATGCCTTAAAACTCGAAAGATTTATTTAGATTTAATTGATCTCAGCCTTATATATAACAGAGCACAGTATGAAATGGCATGTTTGGATGAGGAGGTTATATCAATTTGATTGGATTAATGAAAAATGACCCTAATGCATGACTGTTATTATATTGTTGTTTCCGCCTTCATTCAGACAGCAGTTCGGGCTCTTCTGGTGGCTTTTAGGGTAAATTTATTTCAGTGGTTTAGGTGGGTTTTACGAACTTGGGGGCAGAAGATCCAGAAAAACATAGAGTTGAATTAACCATCACTCCAAGTTTGCGCTAGTATTTACCATATTCAATTGCAGTGAGAAGTTCATCCTGTTGTTTCGGAGAGAGGAAATTTCTGCACAACCATAGCCCACTTATGCCCTTAACTTCTTCCCACACTTTTTTATCTTCGCTACCACCCTAAATTTCATTTCAAACACAGCAAGTGAAAGCAGAAGTTAAAGAGAAATTGAAAACCAAGATATTGCAGAGACGAAAGAAACAAGTAGAGAGAAATATAATAGAATAACCAACCTCGGCTGGACTAAAATTTACACTATTCGACTCGTCCTCGCTATCGGAATCTCCAAACATGGCCTTCATCAGATCTTTATCTTCGCTGCCACCCTACATTTCATTTCAAACACAGCTAGTGAGAGCAGAAGCTAAAGAGAAATTGAAAACGAAGATATTATAGAGACGAACAAAACAAGCGTGGACAAATATAATGGAATAACCAACCTCGACCGGACTAAAATTGACACTATCCGACTCATCCTGGCTATACGAAACTCCCGACAAGGCCTTCATCAGATCTCCTTTATCTTCGCTGCCACCCTACATTTCATTTCAAATAGAGCAAGTGAAAGCAGAAGTTTTAAGAGAAAATTGAAAACGAAGATATTGTAGAGACGAAAGAAACCAGTGTACACAAACATAATGGACTGACCAACCTCGGCCGGACTAAAATTGACTCTATTCGACTCATCCTCGCAATCGGAATCTCCAAACACGGCCTTCATCGGATCTTCTTTCACGGGGAATTCCATCTTATGTCACCCAGCATGTAACCCCGTCGCTCACCCCGTGAGAAGACAAATTTTTGTGTTGAGTACGAGAAAAATTAATTTATATATTATTCCATAGGTAACCCATTATTATATATAATAGAGAGTGATTGTTCAGTTTATCTCCTGATGACTATTCATCTTCCCAATTTATTTTATTTACATAAAATTCTCAATCATAAAGATTAGGTGTCAACATTCCCCCTTAATCTAAAGGGATGTTGGTGAGTCCAAGTATCATTCTGAATCGTTCAAGCTTTTCTTTTCCAAGTGCTTTGGTGAAGATGTCTGCAATTTGTTCATTTGTGGAACAATGACAGAGATGGATTGTTTTGGCCTCAACATGATGTCGAATCAGATGATATTTTGTATTGATATGCTTCGTTCGATTTTGGAATTTTGGGTTCTTGGCCAACTTTATTGCAGAGGTGTTGTCAATCATGAGTGGAGTTGATTGCACTTGTTTTACCTACAAATCTTCAAGAATTTTCCTGAGCCACACAATTTCTTTTGTTGCTTCAGCTGCTGCCACGTATTATGCTTATGTTGTGGAATTGTCGGAACTGATTGTTTGCATGATCTCCAAGAGACAACTCCTGATCCAAGACTCGTAGCATATCCTAAAGTAGATACTCCAGTTTTTTTGTCTACATCGAAGTCTGAATCAGAGTATCCAATCAAGCTGAAGTCGTCCACCTGTGTATACTTGATTCCAAGGTCTTGAGTTCCCTTCAAGTACCTTAGAACTCTTTTTGCAGTAGACCAATGTCCCTCACAAGACTTTTGCATAAACCTGGAGAGGATTCCAACAGCAAATGAAATGTCTGGTCTGGTAATAGTGAGATAGATGAGACTTCCTACAAGCTGTCTATACTTTGTTGCATCCTCAAATTCCTTTCCTTCAATAGATGTGAGCTTCAAGTTTTGTTCCATTGGAGTAGTAAGAGGATTGCACTCTGTCATGCCAAACCTGTTCAACAAATCTCCAATGTATTCCTTTTGAGAAAGAAATATGGACTTTGGATGTTGGGTTACTTCAATGCCAAGATAGTAATGAACATAGCCCAAATCAGTCATTTCAAAACTTTTCCCCAATTCCTTCTTTATGGATGCAATGTAGCTTTCATTATTCCCTGTCATTAAAGATCATCTACATATACCACAAGATATACAACTGTTTTTCCAACTTTCTTGACAAATAAAGTTGCATCATCAAGATCAAAATGATTGAAGTTGAGTTTCAGAAGATGCTCGGTTAGTTTTTCATACCAGGCTCGTGGTGCTTGTTTGAGGCCATATAAGGACTTCACAAGTTTGCATACTTTATGTTCATGTCCTTTCACAGCAAATCCTTCAGGCTGGGACATAAAAACATTCTCTTTTAGATCTCCATTCAAGAAGGCAGTTTTACATCCATTTGATGGACTTTCCAACCGTTTTGAGCTGCTAGTGCAAAGAGTGTCCGAATGGTGGCCCATTTTGCTGTGGGGGCAAAAGTTTCCTCATAATCGACCCCTTCCTTCTGTGCAAAACCTTTTGCCACAAACCTAGCTTTGTGTTTGTCAAGTGAACCATCAGCTTTGTACTTGTTCTTGTAGACCCACTTGCAGCCAATTGGTTTGGTTCCAAATGGAGGATCAACCAGCTTCCAAGTGTCGTTCTTTATGAGGGCATCATACTCCTTTTGCATTGCTTCTTTCCATTCATCATGAAAAGCAGCTTCTTTAAAGGAAGTTGGTTCAAAATCTGTAGACAAGTTCAATTCACAATCATAAGAAACATCCATATCAACAGGTGAATTAGAGTCATCTACATCACCTCCATTTTGTCGTTTGAATTTCTGGTTCTTGTTTCCAATTTCATCAGGATGAACACTTTCAAGTGTCTTTGTCAGCCACTTTGGGGGACCTTTCTGAGATG
>APFE030099591.1:356238-426044 GCA_000404065.3 Pinus taeda | reverse complement strand
GGGGGTGGATGTAGCTACCTAACTGTTGGCTAGTAAGTTGATGAGGAAATGTCGCGCAGATGAAGTACCAGCAACTGTCATTGCGTTGGCAAAACAGTGCGCAGAGGGGGTCTCGTTCAACTGGGCACAGTTCCTCTATGACGAATTTTTGACAAATTATAGAGAAGCCCAGGAGTAGGGTAAGACCTTCCAGTATGCATGGTTTCTCTTATCCATCTTGTTGGTTGCAGGAGAGCTGCCGGTGCATAACCAATTTCCCGTGGTCGAGGGTGACCTACCTGAAGCTACAAGGTATGCCTCACTATGGGTGACCAAAGATGCAATGAGGATTCGCAACATAAAGGTGTTTTGGGTTTTCGTAGAAGAGAGTATATGAACATGGATCGATCGCAAGCTGTACTTGTCCACAACAGCACATAACAGTTTGCAAAGTGCAGTAGAATTCAAGGCGGATATTCATAACCTATATATCCATGCCCGCAAGGATCCCATGCACACATGGGTAAAGCTCTTGTTCATCGCAAAGGACGATGCAATGTTTGTGGTAATGGATTCATGGCCTCCGCAATGGCATGCCATAGACTTGGCCGTAATGGAGAAGATTGCCGAGAAGCAACAGAAGAAAGATGACAAGCTGCACATCGCGTGGCTCGCTGAAAAAGGGCGCCAGGAATAGGAGAAGGCCACACAGCTAAAGGTGGTTGAGGTAGCAGTGGCGACACAGACGAAAGAGACCACCACCACACCAATCAGGGAGCCCAATGAAGGCCGGGAAATGTCCATGGAGCCGTACATACATGAGGAGGATTAGCTAAAGGAACACCTAGACCATTCCCTGACTCAACTCAAGAGGCCACGCACCTAGGAGAAATCAGCGCCACGGAAAAGGACCAAGGTCTCAACGACAATGGATGCCCTGGAGGAATTACTGATGGAGCAGACAACTATGTTAGGGGCGCTCAGGGACCAACTACAGGCATTACAAGTGTGACCCGCGGGAATGATTCCATCGCATGGCATGGCAGGGCCATCTGACACCAATCAGCTGGTGCGTGCCCACATGACACACATAGTTGGATTACCAGAAGGCGTAATTCTAGCAGCAGTCGAGGGTGAGGGGGCCACAGTGAAGGGCTGGGGGTTGAATTTGGCCGCCCTTCCCATGGAAACCCTATACCAGCTGCAGGATGGGGTAACCTCTGAGCTCCACATCAGGGAAGGTCGAGCCTTCCAGGTCTTAATGGAGCAAAAGAGCACTCTTGATCAGATCAGTCAAGAGCATAATGAATTGGTTGTACACACCCAAGGATTGGAACAGGCCATGGAGGAGGCATGTAGCAGCATACAAGAACTGGTTGTGCTAGCAGAACTCCCAGCAGCCGCAAAGATTCACCACATAGCGGTATGATTCTATAGGGCTCAGGAGGAGGCCGCAAAATTTCAGTTGGAGCTAAACTTGCAGATCGTTGAGTTGAAGCTGAAGGCATAGCCTTGTGCACCTCCAGAAGTCTAAGAGCAGCGCCACCTCTCCATTCAACCGGGGTTGGACGTGATAGAGCACTCTATACAGGACTGCACATTATTGTTGGATCAGTCCCTCCTCACGCTCACTTCATTGCAGGAAGATCCAACCATACAACAAATCGAGGCAGAAGCATGGCAGCTACAGCAGGCATACGACAATCTCAAAGGGACTGCATAGATGGTCACCCTTACTCAGTGCCTTGCCAAGATGAAGGAAGCCCAGGCCCTAAAGGAACAGGTGGATGCTGCACACCAAAAAGAAGCAGTTCTTAAAGTGTGCATTCATCCTTGGCTCAAGGAAGCCTTTATGGTCACCGCCACAATCGAGGAAAAGATGGCACAGATGCAAAATGCATATGTACTAAGGCAAGAAGGTGCCCCTAACAATGATACCTCAGAGAGTCGCCACAACTGATACAACAGACAGTGGAAGGGTGCATTGCCGACATCAGCAAAGTGCAGAAGCTATTGGACGACCTCTGTGCAAAGATCAATGCACCACCTAGGTGACTCGAGACAAGCCACGTTGATTGTGTTGGGGGCCTATTGAGCAGCAAAGCCCCCATAGCGATTTTTTGGGGCTTAAAGCCCGAGTTTTGGTCCATGTAACATAAATACCCTGCATAATGCGAGTGCGGAGTGGAGGAGTCTAGAGTAGTCCGCCATAAAATATTGTAAATTTTTTATAGAGTGTGTCATGTGGAAAGAGTTATTTTTGCAGACAAACCTAACCTCCCTAGGAGTCTAAGACTCTCTAGTGACAAACAAACCAAACAAGAGCAATCCTTCTCTAAATACACGTTATTCTATGAGAGATCAAGTGTTTTTCGATCTTACCTTAGGGCCAACGCTTGTTGTAGCAGTCCAGCCTTGCTGATCCAGATGAGCTCCTCCTTCACTTTAAGACCTGCATACACTAACAAAGCAAACGATTACATAAACCTGAATATTCATCATAAAACAAAGCATATTTATCACATAGACCAAGGAGTACATGAAATAATTCATTAACAACAAATCATTGAGAAGAATGGACTTATTTGTATTAAGGAAACAAAAAAGGAACCATTACAACCTGAGCCTTGGTGTTGTGCAAGCTCCTCCCAGGGTCCAGCAAGAGATTTCCTCTACTTTGACAAGCTCACCCACTCCCACTATGGCAACAAGGAAGGATAGTGATCTCTCCTCTCAAGTCAACAAATGGAAGTCCTAATTCCAGCAGCATTTACCCTTTAGAATGTTCAGCTTTCAACCTCCCCTCCTTTGGCCCAATGCCTGTATTTATAGTATTCTAGAGGAGGTTATTTAGTTCCAACATCAATGGGATACTCCCTCTTTTGGATGGGGTAGCTCCTCTCTTGATGGGATAAGCTCCTCTATCATAGGGGTGCATGAACCATCTGGAGGCGCTCAATACATGTCGAAAACTCTTCTAGAAGGCTCTAGAAGTGACCACAAGTAACTTTTTTAAAGATGAAACTTGCGCCTTTTGACCTTTACAGGGGTACGCACCCTAGCTTTAGTATACAGAGCGTATTACTACGCAGATCTAATGTATATGGAGTGCGTACACGCAGGCAAGGTAGAGAGAACCTGCGTACCCAGAGATAAACATGTTTTCAAGTGACTTTCTCTCTCTTTGAAGTTTTGACATGAAGAGCAGAGGTATTGGGCTTGACAAAGAGGACAATGTGGCTATTGATGAGGCCACATAAACTGCAGATAGTCAAGGTGACAAAATTCAGTGTAACAGAACCAAAATGATACTTTGTGTTGATATGTTCGGTTTGATTGCGAAATTTGGGATTCTTGGCCAATTTAATCGTAGAAGTATTTTCAATCATAAAAGGAGTAGAGTTCACTTAAGCCACGCAATCTCCTTGGTTGCTTTTACAATTGCCACATATTTTGCCTTTGTTGTGGAATTTGTTGGAATTGACGATTTGTGTGACCTTTAGGAAACATCTCTTCACCCGAGACTCATAGAAAAACATGAAGTAGACACTCCATTGTCCTTATCTCCATCAAAGTCTGAATCAAAATATCCAATCATGTTGGAATCATCCATCCATGAATATTTGAGTCCAAAGTCTTGAGTTCCTTGCAAGTACTTTAGAACTATTTTTGCAGTAGACCAATGCCCCTCACAAGGCTTTTGCATAAACTTGGATTGGATTCCAACAACAAATGAAATATATGGTCTGGTAGTGGTGATGTAGATAAGACTTCCCACAAGTTGTCTATACTTAGTTGCATCTTCAAATTCATTTCATTCTTTAGATGTGAGTTTCAAATTTTGTTTCGTTGGAGTGGACAAAGGATTCCATACAACCATGCCAAACTTGTTCAACAATTCTTCAATGTATTTATTTTGATAGGGGAATGTATATCTTAAATGTTGGGTCACTTCAATGCCAAAATAGTAATGAAGTTGTCCCAAATATGTCATATCAACTCCTTTTTCAATTATTTTTGTAGGGATGCAATATAATTTCCGTTGTTCCCTATTATCAACATATCATCTACATATACCGAAAGATAGACAATAGTTTTGCCAACTTTATTGACAAACAAACTTGTATCATCTAGATTAAAGTGTTTGAAATTTAATTTCAGAAGATGTTCAGTCAAATTTTCACACTAGGTTCACAGTGCTTGTTTTAGGCCATACAAGGATTTGATGAGTTTACATACTTTTAGTTCTTGTCCCTTTACAGCAGAACCTTCTAGTTGAGACACAAAAACATTTTCTTTCAAGTTTTCTTTCAAGAAAGTAGTCTCTACATCCATATGATGGACTTTCCTTCCATTCTCAGTTACCAAGGCAAAGAGAGTTCGAATGGTGGCTCATTTTGTTATGAGGGCAGAAATATCTTCATAAGTGTCACCTTCTTTCTATACAAATCATTTTGCCACGAGCCTTGCTTCGTGTTTTTCTAGTGAGCCATTTGATCTATACTTTCTCTTAAAGACCTACTTGCAACCAATTGGTTTGGTTCCAAATGGAGGGTCTACCAACTTCCATGTTCCATTCTTTATGAGAACACCATACTCCTCCTGCATTGCTTCTTTCCATTCATCATGAGAAGCAACTTCTTTGAAAGAATTTGGTTCAAAATTAGTAGGAAAATTTAATTCAAAATCATAAGAAACATTCATATCATCAACTGAATCAGAATCATCTACATTACCTCCATTTTGTCTTGTGGAACTTATAGTTCCTATCTTTCCAACCTCATCAGGATGAACACATTCAACTGTTTTAATGAGCCATTTTAGAGGACCTTTCTGAGATGGCCCAAGCTGCTTTGTTGATGGTCGAAGCTACTTTGTTGTCTTTCTCATATGAATAAGTGGTTGGAACTTCATGAGGGGGAGAGAGTTCTTTAGAAGAAGATTCCATTGATTGATCTAGGATAGGGATCCTCCCTTCAAGATGTGGAATCTCATTATCAAATTCATGATAAGTTTTTGCGTGACTAAATCTAGCCAAACGATCAAGCTGCAACTCAACAATATTGTCAGTCTTGGAAGATTCACGAAAAATCACATCTCTAGAAAATATAAACTTCTTATTTACCTCATCATAGAGATTATATGCTTTGGTGGTATCTGGATACCCCAAGAAGATATACTTTTGATTCCTTGCATTAAGTTTGCTTCTTCGTTCCTCAGGAATCAAGGCATAGCAGCTGGAACCAAAGATCCTAAGATGCCTTATTGAATGAATGTGGCCATATCACATTTCATAAGGAGCCTGGTTTTTTAGAGTGTGAGATGGACATCCATTTTTTTATATATACTACACATAGAATTGCATCAGCCCAAAACATTAGCTTTACCGTTTTGAAAAACATCATTGACCTATGAAGGGGTGTTAACCTTGACGTGGGGTCGGGTACAGAAGAGTAGTTTGATATAATGGAGGTGGGGTCATGACATATATTAATATAGTTTAATATATGTGGGTTTGTATTAAATGGGTCTGGGATTAATATATATGTGGGAATTATTTCAAGTCAGACAAGTTACAAATCATCAAAGAAAAGTGGAAATGTAAGACAGGATATTCAAAAACCAAGAGCAAAGCAAGGAACAATCAGTCATTCCAAAAGAATCAAAAGCAATAGCTAATCTCTGATACAAAGCTAGCATATGAGGATTCTAAAAAGCTAGAAATCTCTCAATTGACTGTAATAGAGGTCGTTTGGCCATGCCAAACCTCTCTTATAAATAAAACTCAACCGTTTATGTTTAAAAAAAAAAAAAAAATAAAAAAAAAAAAAAAAAAAAAAAAAAAAAAAAAAAAAAAAAAAAAAAAAAAAAAAAAACCCACCATTGAGCAAACCATATTTAAGATAGTCCTCATTCTTTCAGCTACACCATTTTGTTGAGAATTGTATGGTACATTTGTTTGATGTTGCATCCCATGTTGGCAAAGATAGTTTTCAAATTCACAAGAAGTATATTCTTTTCCATTATCAATAAGATGAGAGTCAATGTGTGATTGTATATCATTTTGAATCCATGCGTTAAAGTTTTTGAAAGTTTCAAAAGATTATGATTTAATTTTTAACAAATATACCCAACACATCATGGTGTAATCATCAATAAAAATCATGATATATTTATTTCCATTTGTTGAATTAAAAGGCGTAGGGCCAAACAAATTAGAATGAATCAATGCAAGCTTTGTACGTGCTCTGGAAGTAGAATCATGAAAATGATATTTGTTATGTTTTCCTAGGATACAAACATCACTTTGCTTTAGTATCCTTGGAATAGTTGGAAAACTATAAACACCATTTCTTTTTAACAAACAAAGATTATCATAATTAAGATGTCCAAATCTTGCATGCCATTGGATGGTAATATACATTCATTGTACTGAGAACTATATGCAGAGTTTTGTGCATGATCAAATGTTCTTTGTGACTTCAACAATCTTTTCTCCTCTAGTCCAGTCATGGTGATTGTGTTGTTTGATGTTTTTCTTATCTCAAATTTTCCATCAAACATGTGAATGGAGTGTCCTTGTTAGCAAATGTGAACAAGGGACAACAAGTTTATCTTCAACTCTAAAGGGTAGAGTACATCATGCAGAAGAAAGTCAAGTTATCCAAGTAGTTTATTCCTAATGGTGCCAAGTCTGAATGGCTTAAGACTTGACTTGTATACAAAGTATACTGCTTCATCTACATTGTCAATGGAGTCTTCAAAGAAATTTTGGAAGGTCATGTGGCAGGTTGCACCTGTATCAAGCAACCATGCATCTTTCTAAGAAGTAAATGAATTATAAAACAAATCTTCAGTTGCTCAAATATTGCAATTGGCAACAATATAATGAGAAAATTCAAGTGCTTTATCTTTTGTTGAATCAAGTGTTTTACCTTTGTCTTCTTTGTGTTATTTCTTGGTTCTTTCCCAAGGTATTTTGTATTTGGATGCATCATATTCATCTCTATTACAATGAATATAATGGAGTTCAAGTTTTCCTCCTTGATGATAAATACCCCCCTATCCATGTTGTTCTCCTTCCATGTCCTCTTCTACCACCTCTTACTTTAGCAGAATCTTATGAACAATTCTTTTGTTTCTCTGCAAGGCACATAGCTTCTTCAAGTAACTGAGAAGCTCTTCCTCTTCTTAGAAGCTTCTTCCTATCCTGCCAACTTCTTTGCAAGGGTATCAAAAGTAATGTCCATGATTTGGGCAGTAGCTTGTAGGGTTTCAAGATAGTGAGAATATATAGGATAGAGGGCCTTGACAAAGGTTGTGAGAGGGATGTCCATTTTAATTCTAGTGGCTTCTACATTGTGCATGAAAACTCTAATTTTTGGAGCTAGGGCCAGGGACTTGTTGTAACCCAAAATTTGCAGGGCAATTTTTTTACCAAGGACATAGTTTCTTATTGTTGGTTGAGCATTAAAATTGCAACATGTTCCATATGTTCAAGAGAAGATCTAGGGCTTTCTTCAAAATTACTTTGTGCATCATAAAATATCTTGATAAATCTAATAGTGAGAAGCCATTGATCACAATCATAAAAGCTCCAATGTATATAAAATGTCTCCAATATATATATATATATATATGAAATTGTGCATCTTCAAAGAGATTTGATAGCATTAAAGATGAGAGAATCCACATTGAGAATATTTATTTTTCCAATATAAATGAAATCACATGACATTCTTACATGCAACCACGGGCTACACAAGTATCTACAACACTTGCAAACACATGGAAATCCATTGGCATTGACAAGTAGTAGTTGCAAGGTTTGACAAGTTTTATGTATCAAAATGCCAATTTAATGAGCATTTCATTACTCTAGAAATACAAGATAGATCCTCCTGAAATTGAATATAATAGGCTGCAAAGTGTCTCTCTCCATTAGCGCATGGAATCCCTATTTATGGTCTCTAGTAATCAAGAAATAGGGAACTCATTTTAGGCATTGAGGAAAATGGTTCTAGTAAAGGGGTGTGGTGCCATGCTCTAGAGACAAGCTAATACACTGGAAACATGATTTAAGGCATCCACTATTACAAGAATGTAGAATGCATTGGGATTTAATGATGTGTTGTAGTATGCTTTTTGTGAGTCAATATGAAATGCAGCTCTTGAAAATTCCTCTAAAATTTTGGATTTGTGGCATTAGCCTGTCATGGAGGAAGGAGATCTCATCAACTAGCAAGTTTCTTTTACACTCAATTCTTCAACAAGATAGAAGTTTGGGTGAAATTTTAGATTTCACCCTAATACAAGAAGGGGATCATTTGGAAATCTTAAAGGAGCTATGTGAATTTAGAGAATGGAAGAAGGCCTTAGATGTGTTTGAATGGATGAGAGACCATGAAGGTCACAAGTCAAATGCACAGGCAATTGCAGTTGTGATCAAGATTTTAGGCATAAATGCACAATTCTCTAAAGTAACTGATTTGTTTCATAATATTTTATTAGAAAGTTATCCTATGAATGCCTATGCCTCTATTTTTAAATTTCTACTTATTCCCAGAATGGTATGTTTAAAAAAGCGATCTCTTTATTCAAGAGAATGGGGAAAGGTGGATATGAACCGAATGTTGTCACCTACAATGTAATGCTTGATGTATACAACAATATGAAAAATTCTTGGACCAAAGTTGTATCACGTTTGAAGGAGAAGAACGAGGAGAAACCAAGCACTTGGCACAACATAAAAAATGATTGGAAAAAGAACTTTGAAGAGTATTTGCTAAGCAATTACATCGGTTCACTACAAGGAAAATACTTTCTAGCAGAGGTTATAACAAAGGTTTTTAGTATTATACAATTGGCAAAAATTGATAAAAAAAACATCCGCTAAAACATTCGTTTGGGATAGCAGAGGTTTTAAGGGAACTTCATTACAACTGAAAAAATGTGGGTTTTTATTTTTTTATTTTTTTGTTTGCACTTGATGGAAAAAGTAGCATCAGTGTGTTTCATACATAAAAGCACTAGACGACATACATAATTAAAAGCATCGAGACATTGGATGCAAAGAATATCGGTGCGTAATATATAACACAACGCTGCTAAGAGACAAAAAATACCTGGGGCATGACACCGGGGAATGCAAATAATAATTGTTGTGGTTTGTTTGTTTGTTTGTTTGTTTTTTTTTTTTTTTTTTTTTTTAACTTGCAGTGTTGGTGCATATCATTAGTATAAAGGCCATGGTGCGTTAGTTATACAAAAGGACCGGTGTTTTAGTTTTCATGCAACACAGGGCTGGAAATACTATTTTGTAGGATTGGGGAGTTAGTTATATGAAAGCACTGGTACGTTAAGAATTACAATGCACCGGGGCGTTAGTCTCAAATAGGATTGGTGCTTGAAGTGATAAACGCATCGGTGCTCTCGTTTTCTTAAGAGATCGAACATGCAAAAAGATGTCACGACAATGCTTTTATATAACATAATGCGCCATTGCTTTTTTATGTTATAGACGCACTAGTTTTTGAATGATATTTTTCTTTTTTGAAAAGATCGACTTGTGACAGTGCAATTATTGTAATTTTTAAAATCCGTTATTCATCGAAAAATTGACATATATCTTATAATAATATCCATATAAATTGAAATTTGATTAGTGCATTTGTATATGGTGTTTGGATTAATTTGTTATATTATCATATTTCACATCTCTTAATTATAATATTTAATCATCCATATATTTAATCAGTGGTGTAACATTTCACAATGACATTGGATAACACAATAGAATAAATTAGAATGTATTTTATTATATTTCAATAAGAGGCTTTTTGTCATACAAAATGGGATTGTTATTGGTAACCCCTTGTCTTTCAATTGGGACACTATATCCATTACATTAAACAAAATCTTTGATTTTCACAGAGAATTATTTCAGAAAGTACAAAGGTTGCATTGATATCCAAATCGATCATCATTCTTCGCTGGAACTACTTTCACTGCTCCAGCTACTACCATGACTTGGGTTCTTTGAAGGAATGTTTTGTTGATTGCATCGATTGCTTTCGTCTTCTTGATCTTATTCCATCCGCAAACATAAAAATAAAGTGTAATGAGTGTATCTACATTGGTGAGAATAATGAAAAATGAAATAAACAATATACATCAATGTAAATCAAATAGCAATGTACGAGAGCAAAAAGTGACTCATAAATTGTGCACACAATTTCAAAACCAAGTCTCATGCCTTGTTGCAACAATTCTTCTGTTAGCGTAGTTCCATACTTTGTTTCCTGCATGTTTTAAATCTCATTATAGATTATAGATTTAATATAAAGGATTTTTTTGTTCTATTAATTATAAACTTAGAGAAGTAAAACAACATAGATACTTACAAATTCCATAGTTAATTTTTGATATGCCAACATATACTCACAACCCTTATTTAACCCAATGTCAATCAATTATTCCTATGGCTCTTCTTTGTGTGTTAGCACCTATTTGTAAATTAAACAACTTAAAAAAAAACCTAAATGAAACCTTGAGGTGTTATAAGGAAATATTAACAATTACGCACAAACTTTGAAATCAAGCATTTTCTTCCTTGTCGCCTTGTTTTATGAGCTGAACGAATTCCATCTTGTTTTCTTTTTTGCAAGAAAATACTTGTAAAATAATATTTAATGCTAAATTATTTTTTTATATGTAAAAATTCAATCATGATTACATACATTTGAAGCACGTGTTTGTTGAGATGGTTCTTCCTATGATGCATTTATGTCCATTTCTTTGACCATCTCCTTATACACTTTTTTGGACATTCCCACTGGCATGTTTCGCATATTAGCGCGTTGATCATTTTGGATTTTCACAATCTTCCTAAAAAAAAATAATAAACTATTTTTATAATGATATATGAAAATTAAATATAACAAAATCGATATTAATAAATGAATGGTTTCTAGTAGTATATACATATAATTCTAGAAAATCATTTTATATAATTAGGAATATTATCATTTGAATGATTCTTTTTTGTTGTTGTATGTTTTTATTGTTGCAAGTTTCACATGTCTCATTGACCATTGCTCTAGAAATTCTTCCTGTAGTCTAGATATAATTTGGTTCTTAGAATCATTGGATTGATTTTTGTATTGTAAGTGGAAAGTACGTTTATATGTCCATTCCACTAGATCTCTCATAGTTTTGTAAAAAAAAATCCCCTTTCATAATCTCCAGCACCACTTCAGATGAACTAAGGACCAATTTATCGTCATTTACATGTTCTATAAATTTTATTTTCTTAAAACGTCGATCTTTTCCTTCTTTGTTGCTCACTATAGAACATTAAACATATATGAATTAATTGATTGTTTGAAACATGTCATCTAATATTCTTAAGTATATTAAGAAAAGAAAAAAAAAACAAACCTCATATTGAATAATCTTTTTTCATTCACCCAATTCATCATTCTCTAATTTTTCTATCGGGCTTTTACACTCCTTTGCACTTAGATTAGAAATAATCTTATTAACCTTGTTCATTTTTCGATTCTGCATGACATACACTAAACAATACATATTAGTTAAACTTACATACAACTCAAACATATTAATTTTGTAAAGAATCTACAAAGAACTTGCCTTCTCTACTTTTTTGATGTGCTATCACTATGTCGATCAATATTTTTATTACTTGTGACTTTCTGAGACATTATTTTTTTATCAATATACAACCTGTAGCATTCAATATAGAAGTTATCAAATATATTTTACAAATAAATCAAATAATTTTCAGCAAAAAAACTTTGGTAACCGATGCTTTTATCTAAATAAATGCACTGGTGCATTCAAAATGCTATACATATCGAGCGTTGAATTGTTCAGGCATACTGTCATAGAAAATTACTTTTAAATTATTACGGTGCGATTTGTAAGGATAATCACACTGAAATGATTTAATAGTGTTATTTGGAATAGACGAGTCGGTGTGTTATATTACACTGGGAGCAATGATTAACAAACTAGACAAAATAGATAGTGTTCTTATAGGTCGGTACATTGTATTACGGAGCACTAGTGCGTTATATTACAGAGGGCGCACTGCGGAACATATAGTTGTTTTAAAAAAAAATGCAGACATTTGATAAGGTTTGGATCTAATTCAATAATTGATTCCCCTACTTTACATGTCAAATGCCCTATATATAGTAAGCATAAAAACCTATTAAATCTAAGATCCCTAAATTGAAAAAACCTAATAGTGAAGTGGTAGAGGAAGTTAAACCCTAAGGTGATTTTGAAGAGGCAAGGGTTTAAAGTATTTTTTTTGAATTTTAATTAAATTTAAATAGGAAAGTAGATCGTAAAGTAATATTTTTATTATACAAGTTTGTTGTTGCTGTGTTTTTTTTCCCTGAATTGTGAATAAATCTAATAAAAATTATAATATATTTTAACAGTAAAATTTAAGATTTTTATATCTAGGGTTTTGAGTGAATCACCATATCTTTCAACTTCTGATCTTTCGGCAGATCCCAAAATATTTTGCAGCTCCACAGTGCTCTCAGTATGTTTCGCTTGCAAATGATATCTCTTTTAATTAAAATCTAATAAAAATTATAAATTTTCTTATAAGTAAAATAAATAATAAAATTTAAATTTTTTACTATGCAAGTTTTTGACTGAATCACCATACCTTTCAGCGTTTGATCTTCTTAATAGTTTTGTTGCTCCAAAGTATTTTGTTGTTGCACAATGTTCTTGGTATGTCTCTCTTGTAAATCACTCACTTGAAATTTTGGATAAAATAATGAAATGGTGAATAAATTTTTACTATTTAAAACACTTTATGAAATTAGATTTCGAAAAATCAATTGCAGCCCATTTTTTAATTTAACAAAAAAAAAATCGTGTATTTTTTGCCGCACATCGATAGTCAAGTGCCCTGGTGCATTGATACAAAAGACACATTAACATTGTTGGGGCGGCAAATTTTTCCAGCACACTGACATGATACAATTTATTTATTTTTGTTCAAAATCCAGAAACTGTGCGATTAATTTTTTTTAACGCAACAATGTGATTTCTATTTAAGAGCATCGGTGCTCTAATTTTTATAAGAGCATCGAGTTGGTTGAATTTGTTTTTTAATTTTTTAAATCAGGAAATAAGTGCGTAGCGATGTTATTTTTTTTAAACTCGTTAGTGCGTTTTTGTAGAAGAACACCAATATGATACCATTTTTTTTTCTTCAGAATGTCGAAAACAAGTGTGGGTATTATTTGAATGCCCTAGTGTTGTTAATGTTTTAAACACATCGATGTGTTCTGATAAGCACACCGATTTGGTTTAAAAACTCTTTGAAAAATTAATCTCACATAAAATGACATACTAATCTCAAGTTATCCTTTAGAATGCATCGACATGAATTACAGTGGTTCATAGTATACATTTTCCACTTAAAGTCACCTTATTCTTGAAAAATAGTTTGAAAACTATATTGAAATTCAAATTGTGGTTATATGGTTGTCGAGGTTAATTTTGGATATGCCCATAATTTTTTATTTTTTATTTTTCTCAAATGCAGGAACAAAATCTCAATAATATCCGCAAATGGTCAATTCTTAAAATTCCATTTCGTTCCATATTGTTGATCAAAGTCTTTCATGAAGTTCTTCCTTTCCATCTCACGTAAGTTTAAATTTTATTTATATTTTGATTATCTAATTGGATTTTTTTTTTATTCCATGTCAATTTGAATAAAAATATATCCAAATTTGCAGTAACCTAATTTAGAATCGAATTTAGATGCAGAAAATATTACTCCATATTTTCGAAAACGTCAGAAGCTCTTATCAGGAGCAACATATCGCAAGAAGTTGGTAGATGAAAATGGACTTCTCTTCATTCGAATGTGTTATTTTTAGGTGCAAGTGGTGGGGCATCTTTTATTGGAATAATATAAAGGAGGATCATGATGGCTAATATCTATCAACTCTAGAAATATCTGGCATGAAGATAGGGAGCCTTATGTTTTCCCAAAACATTGCAACCAAGTGTTTTTTTTACCCACATATGTTGGATAGGGATTGGTGGTTCGTATTAAGATAGGACCCTAGATCAAAATCTATTTTTGAAAACAACAGTGTTATCATGCTAAGCGAGCAAGATAATCGAAGGCGATCACAATGAAGAGTGATATGTACTTGTTATTTCATCATTTATACTATTGTATTTGTATGTTTTTGTGTCATGATTTCACTAATTATATTATTTTTATTTGTCTTGTTGACATTTTATAATATAATTGGTAAGACTCACAAACATTTTTACACTTTTTTTGCAGTGGAAACATTTTTACAGTACTTAAAACTAAATATTTTCAATTGTGTACATTATCTATGATAATAAGGATTCAAGGTCACAACCTTTCTCAAATAGGAACATACCAAGTGCACCGGATTTGTGATGGTGATTAAGAGGCATTTGTTGGACTTTCAAATAGACTCAGTGATGCATTTTTTTCTCCTATTTAGATTATGTGAAATAAATATCTTTCTTTATGTATTTATAACTAGATTATTTAAAGTGGACATGCATTTATATATCATGTCTATTCCTAAATTAATTTGGAACAAGACTAATTATTGCATTTTGGGGGCCAATTTTGGAGATAGCCATTCGATTTTTATTAAAAGATTAGACTTAGGAGAAGTTATTTTATTGTGGTTAAATTACACATGGGGACCACCCACACTATGGAAATACACACTCCCTAGTTCGGTTTGCATGGAGGTGGTTAAGTGAGGGCCCATGATGCAGGTAAAAGTGGTGGGAAAAGTGCTCTACAAATTCTAAATAAGAAAGGCAACTCTCCTCATTTCAATCATCTTTTGGCATATCGATTTCTCTTTGGTTACTCGAGCTCTTTAGCCAACTCACTTGTTGTTCAACATGAGTTCTTCAAGCAAAGAGCTCACCCTTTCTTTGGGGGACTTCAAGTGCCAACCTAGGAAAGTTTTTCTTCATTCTTCCCAAGGAGGGATTTCGTTGTGATTTCCAGCAGTTGCATTCATCTTCTGGTGGTGCGTATTACTGGAGGACGCATTGAAGAGGAGGCCTAGTTTTCTTGTGGTGGCTTATCGTGGAGTTTGGTTTGGATATTTTCCAGAGGAGGCCTAAGAGATTTGATGTCATCTTGGAGAGTTTGGGAGCTGGAGGAGAGTGCTTCTTTGTAGTGTGATTTTCACACTTCCCAGGCCAGTGCAGAGGTAGCACTTGATGCACACGTGGGAGGTAGAGTATCAGTCTTTGAGGTTGAACTTTGTCGGAGAAGTTAAGAGAAGCATTTGTGGAGGAGGTTGCTTCATTTCAAAACTTGGGAGGATGATTTCATTGGTGTCCCTTGAAGGTCGTATTCTTGAGCAGTTTGGAGGGCGTTGGGCATATTGGAGGTCGATTTTGGAAGGTCAAAATCCAGCCAAACCATTTTTGGGTTTTTCTAGGTTTTGTGAGAGGAGTCTGTGGTTACAATTTCATAATTTTCCAGCTGATGTTCGGGTATGAAATCCTCATTCTTATAACAGGGCGAATTGCTAGTAATTAGGGAATTTACAGCAATTTATGGGTTCAACTTTGGCTTAGAGATAAGCCAAACCCTATCCAGGTTTTTTGACAATGATCCTAGATATGAGGTTTCAACATTTTCTGAGCACCAAAGATGGGGTTTTTTGTAGTTCCTTTCCAACCAACAATGTTGTTTCTAGGGACAACGCATAGCATTAGAGGAGCAGTCATTTCCAGCTTCAAGATTATTGTTTTATCACTTAAGTCCTATCAATATTTCCCTTGAGGTAAGCCCAGGTGCATTTCTCCATATTATTGTTCTTGTTCCAATTCATTAATAAAATGGCTTAGCTGGTTCTCATTCTGAAGTTTTAATAAGCATTTGTTGATTGTTTTAATTTCCCGTGTCACAAATCGATTTTGTTTTGCATATCACTATTTATTTAAGTTTGGAACATTAGAATGGTACCAGAGCATGATCTTGGCCCAACTGTGGGAAACTATCTAGAAAATCGAGGAAGCTTTGGGTGTGAGTGCATAGTGACGGGTGAAACCGAAGACAAACCCATGGCTCAGGGGAAATCTAGTGTGTAGAAATTCAGGGGTAGAATTCATTGGGACGATGATAGGTTGGACCAATTGAGGAGGGTGACAAACCAAACCCATCGTCACCCTTACAACAGAGACATTAGAGGTGAGCAGGTTGTGGGGGTGCAACCATCTACATCATGTGGGGAAAGCCAACAAAATCAGGGCACCATATCTCCTCAAATGGAGCAGGCAGTGTTACACAGTATTTTATCACACCTCCTCCACTTCCATGTGACATACCCCGAAGTGCCCGAAACATGACCATAATGCAGTGTCTTCATTCAGATATGCACCTCAGATCCTCCCTAGGACATTAGTTGGAAAATGCCTTGAGCTTCCCCTGAAGGAAATAGCTCTTAAACCCTAAAACAATGATGATCGCTTGTTGCATTGTGCCAAACCCGCGATGGCATCGTTCTATTCCCTTGCATACCCGTGATGACCCAAAAAAGGTAATTTTCCCAAAGAGGATGAGAAACTTCCAAAGCAGCAAGCTAGAGGTTGTTTCACATAGATGAGGTCGAATCCTCTCAACTTGGCCTCTTTGTCTTATCCCTATGAGATACCTCCTTGAGATGAGGGCCTAATCCTATCTTTGGATAGGTTCTAACTCCCTTTCCCAACCTATAAATTCATCATATCCCATTCCCAAATGGTTGGTCTATGTCCATTTGCACCCCTATGTTGAGCTTGTGCCTAGAGGCTATTCATTAGACTTAGAGAAGGAGTGTTTGGAGAGTTTCTTGGCTTGGACTTGGATTACCACTCAAGGAGAGCCTTTCAACATCAAGGCTATGGTTGTAAGCTTCCCTTTATTCCTTAAATAATATACAACTGCTGGTTCATCTTCCCAAAGTATATATGTTCATGTATGTATTAGCTTGGCATTCCTTGATCAGTTAAGTAGGTTATTATTGGATTTGCTATTGGCTTTGGCATGCTTTCTTGTCTCTTAATCACTTGTGTAGGTACATAAGCGCTGAGAGAAGCAGGAACAAGTCCATGACACAAGTGGTTTGAGGCCTTCAACAAAGGAAATCAGAATAGCATCAGAATGAGGTAGGTTATCTCTTTCGTTCTACTTTTTAGTTATAACCTAGGAAGATGTCTAGTTGATTGTCACTTCAGTTGCTAGACCCACTTATTGGGCTAGAGGGATTGCCTCTATCCGCAGAGAGGATTAACCTTGTCAACAGATAGGACAAGGACAGTTAGAGGGTGAGACCAAGGGGCGCTTTTGCTGTTGGATACTTGGCTTTAGATATCAGGAGCTTGAGGAGGAGGTTGAGCATGATGCTGAGAGCCCACAGGATGGTGAGAAGCACATCGATATACCTGGTGTGGAGTAGGAGTCACCTTTATTAGAGACCTCTTTGATAACCCCATTTGACATATTAGTGGAGAAGGTACAACCTACACACATACAACCATCTGTTGAGGAGGGGCCACCCATGGATGTGATGTCGATAATTGTTGAGGTATCCAGAGCTGTGACTGAGTTTGTAGGTGATAGATACCCATGGCAGTTTTATCAGTTCCAGGATGACCTTCTAGCATTGAGAGAGAAGGTCACCACAGTACGAGAGGTCATTCTACAACAAAGAGCTGGAGGGCATGAGAATGGTTTGTGTCGAGACAATGGCCAAACTGACTCGCGTTTGGGAATAGTTGGATTCCCTAATGATACCACTAGAGTGCACTTCAGAGCATCACAACAACCCTCTTCAGATAAACATAGATGGGCCTTGTAGCGTTAGTAGTTTGCCTCTGCAACTTGAAGGGAGAGAGGCAAAGCCACTTCGACATATTTTATGTGTTGACCAGGTTGATGAGATGAGGCAACATGAGCGGTGTAGGATGCAACATTCATTGGATTGAGGGCTTGTCATATGTGTGAGAGTTTGTATATTCAATCCCTCTCTTGGGGTTGGATGGTGAGAGATTCTGAGTTGGTACCGAGTGCAATGGGCTATGGAGTTGGTAGTGGACCAACATGAAGCTTACCAAGAGCTTTCATGCATTGGGGATACCAAAATCCTAGGTTGGCATTGGGATCTAGGTGGGACTACCTATCATTCCCCGGATATATCGGTTTACCATGACCATGGTGGTGTAGTTGGCATAGCGGTTGATCACACACATTCGCTAGGGGAGTTTTGGCCAATCTCAGTGGCCAACTAGTTTGTGGGCATACTCCTTGGGTTGTCTTAGTATGACAGTTGTGCATGGGATCACACAATGATCATCATACTCTGGCGGGAGTTTGTCAGAGGAGGTGGCACCGATAAGCCACCTGACAGTTCCTTATATGGAGTTGTAGATTCTTCACATTTGTGTGGGTCATGGAGGACATGGAGGAGCAGAGTAGTGGTGCCATTGTTACTAGTACCTAGAGAGATTCACTTCTTGGGTCCCTCAGGGAGGATTTGGAAGGGAGATCCCCTCATCGAAGCGCATAATGATTTGATGGTGGAGGTGATGATATAGGTTGGGTACAGGCTGACACATATGGACACATCTTTTGGCCATCACATCAAGGGATGTGTAGGAGCATCTAGCATGGAGCAGTGGTCTGCAAATGGGCATAGAGATGCATGGGGGTGTGTAATAATATGTTGGACTGCATTGTGGAGTGGGAGTGCCTCACATCGCATTGAGTACATGCAGAGAGTGACAAGTGTAGTGACACAGGTAGGACATAAGACAGTACAGGATGATATAACCGTAGCTGAGAGTATCTAGTGGTGTACCGAGACAGGTTTCGACATATAATGGCATGTTGTGGAGTGCAACGATACTAGATGGTATGCAGTGGCAGATGATGCGGCGCTTGGAAAGTTGCCTCCCAAGAGACTTATGGACAGAGGAGTTACATGTACCATTGAATGCAAACCACCTAGGATCGATGAGGACACTATTGAGCATATGGGGACACCATGTTTAGTGGAGACAGGGCTTCGAGGGGGTTATCATTAGATCCGAGACAGAGAGGGGGTCATCTGTAGGATTACTCTTGAGCATTTTGACAAACTCTTGATCGTAGTCTTTGTGACATACCCACCCATCATCCTATAGTGTTTCTTACAATCACAGAGGGTTTGGATGTTGCCATTTGACACTCTCCATTCGATTAGCAGGGCATGGGAGGCTCACCCTAGGCAGTTGGATGAGACACCGTGTATCATGAGCTAAAAGGAGACTCTCCAGGTGAGACACTTGGTAGGTGCACGAGTTGACGGTTATAGGCTTAGGGATGCCATGGTTGATTGTCGAGGTAACATATGTTCCACCCTTGGGCTCACACTTGGAGAGGTGACCGATAGGGAGTTACATGGAGATTTTTCAACTGGAAAACTCGAGGCATTAGGTGAGCGTGAGGTGCAGAGGATGGTAGTCCTTGTTGGCAGGATGATGCCTAGGCTTCTGGAAGTACCCGGGCACATCATCAGGATTTGGGATAGCAAATCTCATTGTGTGATTTGGCAGGCACAGAGAAGTTGGGTATTCACGACACAAGTTCTTGATGCTCGGAGCCTACCTATTGGATACCTATAGTAGAGATGGGGCACAGAGGGATCCCAATAACTAGCAGCATATCATAGCAGCAAATAGAGGGGATTGGGTGCTTTGGACCTCAAGTATGGTTATGGTATCGAGTGGATTGGTGGGATACTCCACTCCTCAGTGAGCATGGTTGGGATGACAGGGAAACTAATTCATTAATAGGTAGACACATGGGGAATCATTGAAGCCCTCACCATAGGACGAGGCAGATTATTGCTCAGGATTGGGGCTAGCCATGGAGTAATAGGTGTCGGCATTGTTGAGTCACTTTGGCAAGATTGGCCTAGCCTCCATCATCTCATAGATTATGGTCAAGAGTTATGGGAGAGGAGGCTTTGGTATGAGCATGCTGGGAAGTCAATCATTACTAGAGTGTCACGATGTCAGCAGGATAGGTTCCTTCTACGACGGGCAGGGGATTCTAGCATAACAGGGTTGAGCAGTTCATCTACCCGTAGAGGTGAGCTGGTTTCTACAGGGGAGGGTCACCAAGATCTTCCATTTGGTTTCCATAATTCACTAATGGTGTGAGAGACTTCATCAACATGGCAAGATGGCCAACAAGAGGATTGTTGGAGGAGCTCACGCATGAGATGCTTCATTTGCATAGGGATTGAGATGTATCTTCAGGGCCCCACAATCAGAGTGCATGGGGTGGACTATTCGGTAGGGCAGCCTCATGAGGATTTGGATGGAGTTTCACATCGTCAAGATGCTCTACATTTTGGTAGTAGACAAAGGGGCTCTATCGCCCCTATCTGGTAGGATAGTGAGTGGAGCAAGGGGTGCTTCATGTTGATCAAGTTGGCTTGGGATCCTGGTATCGAGGGACTCCTTCACTATAGGATAGTACATCGATCGGGGACGATCCAATGACATATTTGGAACCCTGGTGAATTTTTCAATGACAGTGAGGATCCACAGTCAGAGAGGGTGCTTGTTCAGGCACTGCTTGAGGACAAGTAATTTTTGGTGCATTTGAGGAGCTTGCCGGATGAGGATGTTATTTGGGAGGGCGAGTACATACTTGATCATCCAACACTAAAGTTGCTTAGGGAAAAGCAACATTTGGGAGGGGAGGACTATCATGTCCCTTCCTAAATTAATTTGGAACAAGAATAATTATTGCATTTTGGGGGAAAAATTTGGAGATAATGGGGCCCATTCGATTTTTATTAGGAGATTAGGCTTAGGAGAAGTTATTTTATTATGGTTAAATTACACATGGAGACAACCCACAGTAGGGAAATACACTTTTCCTAGTTCAGTTTACGTAGAGATGGTTAAGTTTTTCATGGAGGTAGTCAAGTGAGGGCCCACGATGGAGGTAAAATTGGAGGGAAAAGTGCTCCACAAAATATATATAAGGAAGGAAACTCTCCTCATTTCAATTATATTTTGGCATATCGATTTCTCTTTGGTTGCTCAAGTTTCTTAGCCGAGTCCCTTGCTGTTCAGCATGAGTTCTTCAAGCGAAGAGCTCACCCTTTCTTCCGGGGACTTCGAGTGCCACCCTAGGAAGGTTTTTCTTCATTCTTTCAGAGGAGGAATTTCGTTGTAATTTCCAGCAGTTGCATTCATCTTTTGGTGGTGCGTATTACTGGCGAATGTAGTGAAGAGGAGGTCGAGTTTGCTTGTGGTGGCTTTCATGGAGTTTGGTTGGGAGATTTTCCAGAGAGGAGGCCAAAGAGATTTGTTGTCATCTTGGAGAGTTTGGGAGCTAGAGGAGACTTCTTCTTTGCAGTGTGATTTTCGCACTTCCTGGGCCAGCACATAAGCAACACTTGATGCACACGTGGGAGGTAAAGTATTAGTCTTTGAGGCTTAACTTTTCTGGATAAGTTAATGGAAGAATTTGTGGAGGAGATTTAATTTTCAGAGCTTGAGAGGATGATTTCATTGGTGTCCCTTGAAGGTCGTACTCTTGAGCACTTTGGAGGGCATGAGGCATATTGGAGGTCGATTTTGGAAGGTCAAAATCTTGCCAAACCATTTCTATGTTTTTTCTAGGTTTTGTGAGAGGAGTCTATGGTTAAAATTTCATAATTTTCCGGGTGATATTCGTGTATGAAGTCCTCATTCTTATAATAGGGTGAATTGTTAATAGCTCGGGATTTTGCACCAATTTAAGCCAAACCCTTTCTAGGGTTTCTTGTGTTTTTGACAAGGATCTCAGATATGAGGTTTCAACAAGTTCTGAGGACTAGTGATGAGGTTTCTTACAGTTCCTTTCCTGCTAGCAGTGTAGTTTCTAGGGACATCGCAAAGCATTAGAGGAACAATCATTTCCAGCTTCGAGATTATTGTTTTATCACCTGGGTCCTGTCAAGATTGCCCTTGAGGCAAGCCGAGGTGCATTTCTCCATATTATTGTACTTGCTTCATTTCATTAATAAAATGGCTCAGCTAGTTCTCACTTCTGGAGTTTTAATGAGCATTTGTTGATTGTTTTAATTTCCCGTGTCACAAATTGATTTTGTTTTGCATATCATTGTTTATTTAAGTTTGGAACATTACATTATCATTGTGAATGTGACGTAATTAGCTAGGAGAAATGTGAAAAACATGAATTTTAGTGACTATCTCGTGATAAGTATGTGGAAAATATAATATTTTATGAGTTGTTCATTAAGAAATAGTGAAATATAGTATTTGTCAAAATTTTAAATCTAATAGGGGCGACAGGAGGGGGAGGGATTTTGATTAATCCCAAAGGAATAATAGAAGCCAAGTATGCTTTGGGTCTGGGAATGAGATCGAATAATTATGCAGAAACATATGGGTTGCTTCAAGGCTTAGTCATCACCAAAGCAAACGAGTTCAACAATATTTTTATCTTGGGAGACTCCTTGCTCACTATTCAATTTCTCATTAAGGGGTCGAATCCCAAATATTTTTTTTTTGGCTAGTTTCCTTTCCAGAATTCAAGATATTTTGAATAAATTCTCCTAGAAGGAATACTTCCATATCCTCCATGCTAATAATAAAGAGGTGAACAACCTATCCAATGAGGCAGTTTCCCTTGGGGAAGAAGAATTAATGTTAAATAATATTAAGCAATGGTGTATATTCCCCTAAGGTTCACTGGGGATCAAAGGGGGCCTCTAGGGAGCACACTTATAAGGCAATTAAGACAGGGTGCAAGGTGGATCATGGGCATAATGAAATGAAGGGATGTGGAGTAATGTTGATTGATCTGCATCTCTCTATCCGAATGGTAGATGGCAGTGAGTTCTCCTTATTGATCGTGGCGTGGTATAGGGTCAAGCGTCATGCACGCATGAAGCTACTGGTTTCACATGAATCGGAAATTAATTAAAGGGATTGGGAGGAGGAATTTGTGGAATCCAGGATGGAAAATATCAATTTAATCCCTCGACAATCAAATGGGTTTATGTGGAGTGGAGGTGGACAGGATGAATGGATAAGGGATCTGGTGATATTAAGAGCATATTCAGTTCAATTCGGCAATATGATTCACTTCCAGGAGGATGTGGTATGGGGTTATGAGAGCTTCGATGCCATTGATGGTGAATGTAGTCAGGAGCGATGCAAATTATGGCATTGGGTCTATTATGTGTGGGGGTCAGCAAGTAGTTGTAGAATGATTCGTTGTGGTAGAGACATAGGTTGCAATAGTAGTTTGGGGTGTCGAGAATGCAGACGTGGGCTACAGTTGTTCAAAGGTAAATTCTATCCCTTTCCCAGGAAAGACAGACATTACTCTCCTATTCTTGTTATTTTAGCCAATATTTTCCCATGGTATATATGGAGTGTAAATGAAATCCATGAAAGAGATGGCGGACACAGTTTGGGCTTGAAGGGATTTTTTTTCCTCAGTTCTAAGCTTAGGGTGAAGGAAGAGAATGTGTTTTCTTCAAATTGGGGGATCCTAAGGTTTGGTCGAAGGTGCTTATGGTTGGACATTGACATTCTTGACTTGTATTTTGAGCCCTAGATGGAGTTGGATATAGGGTTAAATTGGAATCATGGCTTCACATTGGATTGGAAAATTGTCTTTTGCCAGTGTTCTTTGACTGTTGTGCTTTGTTTATTTCTTCAAGCTTATGTATGGCTTTGCCGGCTAATTCTCATACTTCTATGGAACTTCACTCCCCGTCGGAGACCTCCTCGTCCAGCACATGTTTTCGATGTGAGGCCTCCCATGATGCCCTCTATTAGCTTTTAGTACAGGTTCACAGTCTCTCTCTCACTCAGATGAGATCATCACAATGCAAGTTTAAATCTCCAAGGTGTTGCATGAAGTTTTTGCACTGTAGAATATGTTAATTGATCTAAATTTTTCTGTGGAAAACTCCTCGGCCAGGGATGAACAGGAGGCATAGATGGGTCGCATGGAAATCGACCTCAACTATTTTGCTCGAGACTTTGAGTAATTAACTCTTCAACTGGTTAGTTATGTGCATTTTGGTCTTCTCAGCAAACCTGACCAAAAGTTTTCCATGGGCGAGTCATTTTGGTATGGTTGTATCTGATTCAAGCCAAATTTGGCCTATGATTTTTTGATATGTCAGTATTTTAGCTCGTTTAGGCAGTATGGTTTTTGAGTCGGCAAGTCCAAAGTTGAATTTTGTTGTAATAGTCAGAATTGCAGTTTGTGGTCAAGTTGTCAAATGTAGAGGGATAAAATTGTGTCTCTGAATCAGTTGGCTTTGAACGCTAGACATAGTGATGTTTTAAATTGAAGTTGTATCTCTTGGGTATCACGCTGTGACCAGACTCACATTTTAAATAAAATTACTCATTTTTGTTTAAAAAAAATATAAAAATAAAATCTAATTATTTTATTTACGTGACCAAAGGACCCGTTGGAAGGTGGTTTATGGTTTCTTAAAACTATTCATGGTTTTTTTTTTTTTTTTTGGGTATGATGAAAAGATTAGGCCTGCGTAAACTCCACCTCATCCCGTATATATATATAGATATATATATATATATATATAATATATAAATATATATATATATATATATATATAATATATATATATAATCTAATGTTTTCCCTTTAACAAAATTAAACCATGCCCCTTTACAATACTTTTCAGGCTTTTAGATTATATATATATATATATCCTTGATGGGGGTGAGGAACGGAGAGGAGGATGTTCCCTAGGGAACGCATGGGTGCCTATGGTAAGCACGTGGCTACAAGATGGCGGGTTGGCCTCACGATCCTCCCATACTACCTTGAGTACGAGAGACAATAAATACCAACGTGGGAAACCTCAAGTCACATTGGGTCTTGTGGAGGGTGGTGAGTGCATTAACGTTATGGAGGGTGGAGGGGGTGTTCAATGGTCATTCTGTAGCGGAGATAATTTTGGAGCTTGTGTGTGGAGTGCTGCGAGAAGAGGAGGGTGTTGCAGAGGTGCCTCGGGTCGGTCGAAGGGTCAGCATTGTCGTAGAAGGTTCCGCCTCTGTTGGTGGGTGTGGGTAGCTGACGATTTCCGATGTAGTTCATAGGGTTCTCGGTTGCAGGGTCGTGCCACTGGCGAGCCTGTTGTGGGTTTTGGTTTGCTTGAATTGTGAGGGGTCGCTTCAGGGGGGGTGTATGCTGCTGGTTCGAGGTGGGAAATAACTTTGTAAGTTGTAGGTGCCAACGACGGAGGGAGAGGAGGATCAACCGGCGCTGGTGGTCTTGACCCCTGCGTGGATTGTTTGGGATCTATTGGAAGGGTGGTCTTCGTCTCACTTAGGTGGTGTTTGGGTTTCAAGCATGCGATCGGTTCCTTGCTCAGGGCGGTCCTCAGCCCAGGTGTCACCTAATTCAGGCAGGCCAGGTGTGGCTAAGTCTCGGCCTCGACTCGAGATAGTGTCTAGAAATGGTGGTGGGAGTTTGGAAGGTCTAAGTGTAGAGGGTTTGAATCGTGCGGCTTTAGGAGTAGAGGGGGTGTTCGGTTAGGGTGTTTTGGACACGCAGGGTCAACAACTCGAGGGGTAGACATGGGGGCTCAACTGGGAGTTGGGGTCGCCTCACTTTGCCCATTCTACAACGAAGGGGTTCAGTTCATCGTGGTGGTTCCGGGTGTCATGTGCCGGTACGTTAGGGTGGCCAAGGTCAAGTGACAAGGCTACTGCATGGCGCACTGTTGGGATGTGGTTAAGCCAATTCTGGATTGTCTGAAGAATTCTGAGCGGGTTAGATAAGAGAACCATGCCGAATTGATATCAACTTTGAACAAAATGAATTATTTCCAATGTCATACCTAGCAGCGTGTTGTGGTGGTATGACACAGCCATAATTTGCTATCTGAGAAGGTTGAGAAACTGGAGGCCTAGATGGGTCATTTTAAGGAGCATGTCCAATGCTTCTTTTGTCCTATGCCACCACCTGGTACAACTCTGGACAACCCAACCTCCATCACCTCTGACGACTGACATGGATACAAATGATTTGTATGTTTTGTCTTTTTACTTGGGTCTATGGCCTTTGAAATTGTGGACTGTGTCTCTCTTTGGTTTTTTGTTTCATTGTCATATGCTTTCGGCGATAGTCAACAAACTTGGTTGGGGTGAGACTACCTATGTTTTTCCTCTGATGTATTTCCCTTTCAAACTATGAATATAAATTTGACTTACAAATTATATATATATATATATATTATATATATTATATATATATATATATATATATATATATATATATATATATATATATATATATATATATTAATTAAAAATTATAATTTTATTGTAAATGTTTTTAAAAGATAGTTTTATAACTATTAAAGAGAATTTTACAACTAATAGAAACAATTAAACTAGGGAGAAAAATAAAATATGAGACAAGAGACTGAACAGGGGTTTGGATGATCCAAGATCTTTGATTTATAGGGATTATCCAAGATCTTTTCTTCATTTGATGTTAACAGAATTTCATGAAAGAGCATGCAAAAACCATGTATGCAAACTCTTAAAGAAGAAGCAACATAAAGGATACCATAAAGACAACACACATAATGTTTGGTAACGAATTTCGTCTAGTGTGTACTACCTATCCGGGCCCTACTTCTTTAGTGGGGATGCGGCTTCATTCATCTCATCAAAAGAAAGGCAAGTACATAGAAAAATACATCAATATACCTCCAATCCTAGGAGTGAATTGAAATTTGGCAACTCAAATTGTAGAAATCACAACACTAATAGATATGTCTCATCCTCCTTAGACTTTTGACTATAAACATGACCTACTTCTGACAGGTGTATTGTTGTCTTGAACTTTGTGCCTAACAATTAATGATGAAGGTGGGTTTCTACCATGACCCATGAATTTCGTTGCTCAGATCCCAAATCTAACTGTACCATTTAAATCCTTGCAAATTTTAAGTAAACTGAGTATAAACTCAACTATTTTTCTGCCACCATCATCTCTAGACTCTTAGAGAATCTTCAAGATTCCATAATAATGAGAATATACTTAGAATATTCCATTGGTATATTTCATAAGAATATTCCCTAACATATGCTCTGAGAATACTCCTAAAATATTCTTGAGATTCGTGTTTGCATTGGCTTGCATGCGTCCTCATTTCTCATGCGTTCTCCATGGTTCCCCTTGAACCATTCGAATGGCGCTTTATAACAAATTGTGAGGGTGAATAAGACAAATTGCGTGGTTGACATAGTCATATTAAGTTACTTGTTGTTGGAGAGGTTTTGGGTTCAAAACCCATGGACTTCCAATTTTGGCTTAATATAGTTTTAAAGCAAAATTTTGGTTTTATATGGTTTTCAAACCATATAATATATGGTAAACGTATATTCACATTGTAACGACCCCCCAAACCATGCAAATAAGACAAAATTGGAGGTTGAACCATTACAAGGCCACTTGGGCCTAATTTTAAATGTCATATGGCACCATGTGATTGGTCCATGTGGTAGGCTCTCATTGGTTCACATCATATGCCATCTTTTCCACTTACTTGCCATGTGTTAACTTTTGGTATTGCCATGTCGCTTGTGGGTCCTTGTTTGCTAACTGGGCTGCCACATCAGTTTTTTGGGTCCCACTTAGCCTGTTGACTTGGCTGCCATGTGACAGCCTATGGGAATGACGCATGGCACCCTAGGTTGACTTTTAACTTAGAAGTTTGCCTAGTTTGACTAAAAATTTGACTAGCAATAACTTTGCCATACAGGTTCAGATTGAGGTGTCATCCGCGTTGTTGGAATCGACTCACCAAGCTCTACGAACTAGTACTGATTTTTCTACAATTCAAGGAATTTTATTTTTGAGGTTTTCTAGAGCCACCTTGATTATTCTTCCCCACTTAAGGACTTTTGGTCCTCCAAATGTTTAAACAATACTGCAATCCTGATTTGCATAAGAAATGTCTCTGAAAGACCACAATTTATTCTCCTTCACGTTTGTACTTCAGAGCCTGCAGTGATGAAATTGACACATGTATCCATATGCAAATTTGTAGCTGCCAATACATGTCTAACTTGCAAGATTCCAAACAATATGATACTTGCCAAGAGTTTATAACACACTCATGGTCAAGTTTACAATGTAAACCATACCCCATGCTATCCAACTAAAAGGCCAAAATATCATTATGTCACATATACAAGTGATGTTATAAATTCATCACTTTTACAAACAACATCAAAACATGTGATTTATAATGGTGGCCATGTCAAACTAATTAAAAATGATTCCAACTCTAGATGAATCTTCTTGGGATGCAACTATGGATGGAGCTCCCAACATGTAGTTCTCTGGGGTCCTTTCTTATTGCAATGGTTCTTATTCGTCCAAACTTTCTTGACCTTCTTTCTCCCCTTATGTGGAGAGGGATCCTTCTGTCGTGTCTCCTTCCTGGTCGACATAACCTTCCTTGAACGATTGTCTCTGGTGCAAGTCTAACAAGGAGAGCTTACCTTAGCTCTTCCTTTGAAATGTTCACCTACTTTTGGAGATGGTTTACAATCATGATCATTGGAATGATGTGTTGTGATTTTCACTGTGTCGGAATTGCCACTTGAAGAATCTCTTGTATCTTCTTTTCTAACATAGCCCAATCCTGCATATCATGGTAATTCAACCACTTATATGAGATTCACAATTCCTTGGCCATTAACTCTTAGGCGCTTCCCTTCATATCCCATCTTCATCATGAGCTTTGAACCAATTCTTGTAGTGTGCTTCTCAAATGCACCAAAATCATCATCATAACGGGAACATGAAACTAAAGAATTATTGACATTGTTTACCTCAGTTTCCAATTCTAGAGTGGGTGATGAAGTCATTGCCCTTCGTTGTAATTCAACTCTTCCAACGCCTCTTTCATGGCTTGTAGCTGAAGCTGTAATCCTTGCTTCTCCTCTTCTGCTTCTTGTAGAAGTCTTCTTAGTTCAACATTCTTTGCTTGAATGCTTTGGTTGATCTCTTCAAGTTCTTGGAGCCATGCACTCTTTGGTGCTCTTCTCATCTTTGGTGTAACACCTCATGTTATCTTTGTCTCATTGGTCCATCATTTGCAATCCCAATAACTATGATCTTCATCTCATTGCTTGAATCAAAACCCAGGTCAATTGGTCCAACACTGGAAAATCCAACAGTCGTGACCTTCACCTCATCATCTGATTCAGATCCAGAGCCTTGTTGCACTATAGCAACCGTCTACTGCTTCCCTCTTTTTTCATTCCTCTTTGGCTTCAATTCTGGATGCAGTTTACAGTAATGCTCCTCATCATGCCCTTATTTATCGCAATGAGTGCAAGAGGGCTTTGCTTCCTTTTTCTTTGTCGTCGTTTTCTTCTTCGCACAATTTTCTTGTTCATACTTTCCCTTGATTTCAAGGTGAATGGATTTCACACTAGCCGAATCAGGAGTAGTGGGTTCAAACAATAACAAAGAATGCCATAAATAATTATGTAAAGAACCAATATATTTCATCAAAATATAAGGTGAATCTAAAGGAATGCCAAATATTGCTTCCTAAATTCCTCTGTGAAACTTTGAACATGTTGACCTTTGCCTTGATTCAAATGCTTCCATCCTATCATGGTTTTCTAATGATATGCCAATGGATAAATTTTTACTTTTAAAGTAGAAACAAATTCAAATCAAGAAGATAGGAGTTTACCCACATGCTTGCTATCTTTCTAAAGTTTTTTCTCTCACCATGTGAGAGTGGTTCCTCCAAGTCGAAGAGGGGCTAACTGGATCTTGGCCTCATCATCTTTGATCTGTTGAATTCAACAATACACTTCAATCTATCTAATCTAATTATTTATTGTTTCTGCATTAGCTTCTCTGTTAAACATAAGAAAATCAAATTGTACATCCAATTAAAAAAATAAATAAATAAATATATATATATATATATATATATATATAATATATATATATATATATATATAGATATATATATATATATATATATATAAATAAATAAATAAATTTATTTCTAGAAGCAATTCCATGTTCTCTGTTAGAATGATGAGAATGAGAAGATGAATATGAAGAACTTTCACTAGAAGATGGAGATGGAGGTTTAGGAGGTTCTCCTCCATTTTCCTAATTCACTGAAGCATTGTCCTCTACTTTCACTTCCTTTTTCTTTTCCTTCTTTACCAATTTCCTCTCATAATTTGCAAACAATTTGTCTACACCTCTTTGATCAAGAATATTTGATTTATCACTATTATACAAGATCTTTTCTTCAACTGATGCTAGTAGAATTGCATGAAAGAGCATGTAAAAATTATGCATGCAAACACTTAAAGAATAAGCAACTTAAAGGAGACCATAAATGTAATGCACATGATGTTTTATAACATAGTTATTCTAGTGTGGACTACATCTCTAGGCCCTGCTTCAATAGTGGGGATACGACTTTATTCATCTCATCAAAAGAAAGGCAAGTACATGGAACAATACATAAATATACCTCCAATCTCGAGAGCGACTTGAAATTTGACAACTCAAATTGTAGCAATCACAACAATAATAGGTTTGTCTCGTCATCCTGAGAATTTTGACTATAAACATGACCTACTTCTAATAAGTGCATTGTTGTCTCAAACTTCGTGGCCAACAATCAATGATGAAGGCAGGTTTCTGCCGTGACCCTTGAATTCTACTGCTCAAATCCCAAATCGAATTGCACCATTGAAATCCTTGCGAAATTCTAAGTAAACTGAGTATAAACTCAGCTATACTATGCCACCTTCATCTCTAGACCCCTAGAGAATCTTCAAGATTCCACAACAATGAGAATATACTTAAAATATTCCCTAACATGTGCTCTGAGAATATTCCTAGAATCTTCTTGAGGTTTGTCTTTTTATTGACCTGTGTGTGCCCTAATTCTCATGTGTTCTCCATTGTTCCCCTTGAACCATTCGAATGACACTTTATAATGAAGTGTGAGGGTGAATAAGGCAAATTGTGTGGTTGGCATAATGGTTGGCATAATCATATTAAGTTACTTGTTGTTGGGGAGGTTTTGGTTTCAAAATCCATGGATTCCTAATTTTGGCTTTAATATAGTTTTAAAGCCCAATTTTGATTTTAATATAGTTTTCAAACCATATAATATATGGTAAATGTATGTCCGCATTGTAATGACCCCATGAAAATAAGCAAAAAATGGAGGTTGCACCATTGCAAGGCCACTTGGGCCTAATTTGAGATGTCATGTGTAAACATGTGATTGGGTTATGTGGAAGGATCTCTTTGGTCCACATTATATGCCACCTTTACCACCTACTTGCCATGTGTCAACTTGTGGTGCTACCACATCACTTGCTTGTGGGTCCACCTAGTTTGTTGACTGGTTTGCCACATTAGTTTTGTGGGTCCCACATGGCCTGCTAACTTGGCTTCCATGAGGCAGCCTATGGGAGTGCTACGTGGCAACTTGGGTTGACTTTGACTTTGACTTTTGCCTAGTATGACCAAAACTTTGACTAGCCATAACTTTCCCATACAGACTCAGATTGAGGTGTCATTCACATCATTGGAATTAGCTCGCCAAGCTCTATGAATTAGTACCGATTCCACTACAATTCAAGAAATTTTATTTTTGAGGTTTTCCAAAGCCACTTGGATCATCAAAGTGTGAAGCCTAAAAGACTATGTAATGGAAAAGTCTATTGGTAATTAATCAAGAAAACCAGTTTTGATTCCAAATCCCTAAGAAATTGTATTATGCGTTTTTCTTCTTTTACGTGTTCATATTTTCATGCTACGTTTTCGTCTTTGATATAGGTGTTGTAGCGGTGGGCTCTCTTAAATCTCGTTGTGCATTTCCTTATTTGAATAGTATCTACAACTAATTTAATAACCTTAATGAGAGCTCCACCCATTTCAAACACTCATTAACCTTATCAAATATTTTCCAACAAAATCACATTTAGATTATAAAGTCAACGCGTTTCGAACCACTTACTGTGGTTCATCATTAAGACATAGTTGAAACATAAAACTAATAAATATTAAAGATGCAACAGATTAATCCCAATAGTTATTTTTTAATAAATTTATTATGAGTGTTAGAATAAAGTCAAAATTAGAAAAAATAATAAATGAAAAGACCTTAAAAATAGGAAATAATACTATATATATATATATATTATATATATTATATATATATATATATATATATATATATATATATATTTATCATTATTACTATTATTTCTAAATAAATTCAAAAAAAATGGAAGGTAAGAAAATTAACTAAAAAGTCAAGGAATAATGAAAGAAAATATACAAATAAAATTATAAGGTGTAGAACATTTAATAAAAATATTAACTCAAAGAAAGAAGTCAAGAAAAAATAAAATATAAAAAGGGAGAAATTTATTTATTATTATATAGGTGAATAAAATAAAATAAATTTTGTTGTTATTAAGATAATTTTTGTTATTATAATAATTTTTGTTATTATTCCAAAAAAATAAAAGAAGATTAATTAATTTAAAAAAAAAAGGAATAAAGAGAGGAGATCCAACAACAACTAACCTTCCAACCTCATCCCTATTTAGCGTCTTAGACCTTTTCTCAATCTCAATGGTCTCCCTAAACTTATTGTGATGGAAGTGATTAATCTTAGTAATAACCTGGGAATCCTCAATACTAATGTGGTGCTTAGTCATCCCCTCATGCTCAACGAGAGCTGAGGAGCTAGTCCTATAGTGTTTTATGTCATCCGCATGTTCTTGAATCATTTGATTGATGGAATGACCAATTTCCCCAATGTAGGGAGTCCCACAAGAACATGAGATCAAATACACACTTTTCATGTCTTTTGGATTTACCGAGTCTTCCACTAACCTTAGGGAGCTTCGAATTGTTTTCAAGGGTTTGAAGGTGGAAGAAACATTGTGTTTCCTAAGAACCCGAGCAATTTTGTCTATAGTTCCTTGAATAAAGGGAAGCAGGACATTGGAAGTAGATTCTCTAGGTTCTTTTTTAACCTTTGGGCCTTTGCTTGCTTTTTGAAAAGCTTTGATACCTACCAATCTCCTATGGCCATTCAATACAAAAACATTAAGGAAATGGATTTTCTCATCCTCTTGGTGATTTTCGTCAGAAACCCACAAAGCACGAGTAACTAGAGTGTTCAAAACCCCCAATTTCTATGTTGGATAATGACGAGAGTTAGCATGAAGATATTGTTCAATGTGTGTTTTCTTACGAAAAACTTGGTGAGAGAAAGAACAATATAATTTCTTAGAGATAAGAATGTCAAGGAAGGGAAGGTTACCATCTATCTCAAATTCCATGGTAAATTTTATGAATCTTGATTGATTGTTAAGATGGTTAAGAAACAAATCTAACTGGTTCAGACCATGAGACCATAAGATGAAGGTATCAACAACAAACCTTTTCAAAAGCTTTGGTTGAAAAGGGTTGAATCCAAGGCCCCTGATTCAAAATGCTCCATGAATAGGTTAGCCACCATAGGGGAGAGTGAAGAACCCATGGCAACTTTGCAAGTATGTTCATAGAACTCACCTTCGAAGCTGAAAAAAGTAGAGGTCAAACAAACTTCAACCAACTTGGCGATATCACAATTAGTGATGCGATTGATACCTAAACAACTTCATTGATAGGGATATTGGTGTAAAGCGAAACAACATCGAAACTAACCTGTTGTAGCGGCTACAACCACCCTCCAAAATTTTGCCTTAGCTTCGTTTTAGAGCCTCCCTACCAACCATCTTTGCAACATGTCTTGCACTGTCAAGTACATAGGCTTCATTGGTTTTTCAGCAACTTGCCAGCCTGTGCATGTTAGTTTTCTTCCCTCCCCTCACAGGCTGACACTCCAGACTTGGGCTAGTTGCTGGATAAGCAACTCCCTCAAAAAATTGTGCAATTCTAGAGGGTAACCAACCTTCCCTCCAGAAATTGCGCAAATTTTTTGGGCAGCCTGTTGGGCTTAGAAATTGCGCAATGCAGTCAGACAGTCTTCCTTGGGAAAACTGCGAATCTAGCCCAACATTGCAGCTCAGCCCAGAAATTGCGCAATTCTGGGCAACAATCACCTGCTCCTCCCAAAAATTGTGCAATCCCTATGGGACAAACAGCCTAGCTCCTCCTAGAAATTGCACAATTCTGGGAAGTAGTCACCTCCTCCTCCCAAAAATTGTGCAATCCCTCTGGGACAACCAGCCCAGTTCCTCTTAGAAATTGCGTAAATCCATCTCTCAGTTAAGTAGGCTATTGCATGTGTCTTCAGGTTGACCGGTTCCCTTTAGGACCGATCAAAACTGATTTGCATGGATGGGATGCTCTTCCCAAAATAACAAAATTCATCATGCAAAAGGCATCCCTAGGTCTAGGGATCTATTCGTAGCAATTGGAGGTTACATGCAAAGCTCATTTTAGAAACCTCTCGCTAAGTGTTACTTTTTCCTAGATTTGTGGCATGCACGTCATAACCTCGATCTTATCAAAACTTATGAACCAGACACTACAGAGGTCATTCCTCACATCGATCTTACAACTCTGACATCCCACATCGTATCCAGGAGTCTTTGGCACTTTCAACTTAGTTGTTTTAGGGTAAGTCTATTTTTCATGTCTTGCATTGCGTTTTTGTCGCTTTTTGTGTTTCGCTTTGTGTGAGTGTTGTCTACTTGATTTCAAGGAGCGCTTGCTGTCATTTCAATGTATGTTAGCTTGTAGAAGCACCATTTCAGTTTTTGTTCGCATCTCATTGTTGTCGCATGCATGACACTGTTTTTGCACCGATGGTCACCGTTGCGGCGACTCGCTTCATGCCATGCATGCTTTCGCATTTCTGAATCCTGCACTTACTATTTGCATGCATGATCATTCACTCTCGTTTACACTCAATTTCACCATGCATTTAGACTTCTCATGCTTTCAGTCGCCCATCGGCGGGTCTGGGCTGCCTTGGCTCGGACCTTGCCTTACTCGACTAGCATTGCGCATTTCTTGAAATGAAGGCTTTGCGTTCCGTCCAGAAATTGCGCAAGTTTGGCCCAACACTGACCTCCAGGCTTACATTGCGCAATTCTGGGAGGCAGTGCCTTGCTGGCCCTAGAAACTGCGTAATGCAATTTGCTGGTTTGCATGTAACTGCTGATTGAAATTTCACATTGTGTAGTTTCAACCTTAGCAGGCTAGGTTGGATTGTGCATTGCACAATTCTAATAGTCAGTCAGCCTCCCGACAACCCGGACTGTGCCTTGTGCAATTTTGGCAGTCAGTCTCCTAGTCTCCCGGTGAAAATTACGCAATCTTCACAGACAATCACACATGTATGTTGCATGTGAGTCCTCCAGTTTGTTCTGGTTTTCGACTGACATATTGCTTGTCATGAGCGTTGCTATGTCTCCAGGTATCACAAGTGTTCGTCTGCCTCTCAGCAACACAGGTATAATGGCTTCCAGGACAGCAGAGTCGATGACACCGTTCAAAGCACAACTAGGGATGCAGTTGATCAGGTGTCTATGAACTTGCCTATCTATGAAGACATGAAGTTGTTCGTTGACAAGGATATCAAAATGAACTGACAACAACGTCAAAACAAACAACACCATCAGCAGCAGCAGAAGGTAGCACACCTCCATGCCACAAATGCAAGAGGAAGGTTGTTGACAACGCAAAGGTGGAACAAAGTTGCAAGCTCAAGCAGATCCACTTGTGAACGAAAGTAGCTTTGAACACTAAGGCTATGAGGTGGCGACTTGACAAGAGGATCACGCGAAGGCAGAGAAATAAACAGAGAAGGAGTTGCAGGTGCTGAAGTAGCAACTCAAGGAAGAATAAGAGCTGCACAGACAAGAGAAGAAGTTGCAGTTGTTGAAGTAGCAATCCAAGGAAGAATAGGAGCTGCACAGACGAGAGAAGGAGTTGCAATAGGAATAGGTACAACAGGAGGCGCAACATGCATAGACTGATGAAATTGCGCCTATACAGGTTATAGATCCATCCCAACAACTGCACTTAGCAGACAGGGTGAGTAGTGCCATCAATTGCATGCAAGGGTGTTCAGGAGCATGGATGTCATTATGCGCATGCATGTGATCCCCACCCATTGGCACACTCACCGAGGCAAAGACAAGAAGTAGGTCCGATTGGAGCTAAACATGTATTTTAACAAGTTGATGCCCATGGTCACCAACACACACTTGGGGATCAACATAGACACTATGCATTAGTATGTTGCTAGTCCGGCTGCACTCAAGATGATAATGCACATATTACTAGATGAGTTGGGCAAAGGAGCCATATCGGTGTACCCGGATGCAATAGAGGCAAGAGTTTGCTTTCAACAAGATGTCACCATTGAAGTGCACAAACACCATCATGGACGAACAAGATTGGCAATAGTTCGCCACCGTTGATCATCGCAAGAATGTCGAAGAGTTGGTCTTACCAAAACTGTCCGAGTGTTAGCGATGTCTTGCATGGCTTCCTCTAACCTATTTTGTCTCACATGGGTACATGTGCATATTGTATGTAACATCTTGTCAAGTAGAAGTTCAAGTGTCGATAGTTGAATGTAATAGTCATAGAGTAGTTGAATAGCCATGAGGGTAGGTGAACAGTCACAAAAGGGAATGTCAAGGGTCACCCCATCCTTTGTTATATATAGTACCTCATAACTCATTGTAGAGGCTTTTGGTCAACCAAGCTTTTGATAGGAGTACCTTAGATAAAGCTTGGAGAATATTGTAACGAGCCTTGGCTTCTCCACAATGCAGAGCTAGTATATCTCTTTGGAGGAGCAGGCGACAATGACTATAACGTTCCGCTATCGGGGCTAGTGGTTGGTCATGGTTGTATTGTATGAGTGGAACTTTCACTTCTTAATATAACAGAGCCAACATGTTTCATGCATATGTTGTTATTGCATTTCAGCTATCTTGTTTACTCTAATGATATATGTATATGTTTGCTTACACATGCAAGTATGGATTATTTCTGTATAAGTATGTATGAATCTTACTGAGATGTGTTGTTGGTTTAACCATCACTTTGGATTTCTAGCTTACTTGCTTTCCAATTTGTGATGCATCTTCACATGTGTGTTCCCTTCCAAGCTGCGTGCTTCCACAGGTTTCCAAGGGGCGCACTCACCTCACTTTCCATGTGTTAGAACCGCTCATGCACCTTCCTTGGCTTGCTGCGCATGTCACACCCTTGCTACCAACACGGACATCTTACTTGCCTCTGCGCACAACCGCGGTCAAGGCAATACCGTACGACCCATTGCTGAGAGTTCTACACCAAACGTTCTGAGGTTTAGTTGGGACTTCTTACCGGGGAGATCTGTTGGCAGGTCCAACACCGTCAACATAACCATAAAATCATTACACTCAAAACTTAAGCCTTTTAACTCATTGAAAAAAGAAGAGGAATATTTAACAAAAGAATCAATAAGAACAACAAGGGGCTTGAGCTTAGCTGGAAAATAAGTAGGCGTACCAATTGTATTAACAATGGGCCTAAGCTGACCTCCCTCAGAAGTTGGGGGTTATGAACACTCTAGCTACTCGAGCTTTGGGGGTTTCTGATGAAAATCACCTAGAGTATGATAAAACCCATCTCCTTAATGTTTTTGAATTGAACGGCTATAACAGATAAGTAGGTATCAAAGCTTTTAAAAGGCAAGCAAAGGTCTGAAGGTTAAGAAAGAACCTAGAGAATCTGTTTCCCTTTATTCAAGGAACTACAGGTAAGATTGCTCGGTTTCTTAGGAAATATGATGTTTCTTCCACCTTCAAAACCTTGAACACAATTCGAAGCTCCCTAAATCAATCAAAGACCTGGTGAATCCAAAAGACATGAAGGGTGTGTATTTGATCCCATGTTCTTGTGGGAATCCCTACATTAGGGAAACTAGCCATTCCATCAATCAAAGGATTCAAGAACATGCGACTAACATAAAGCACTATAGGAATCATTCCTTAGCTCTGGCTGAGCATGTGGGGAAGACTAAGCACCACATTAGTATTGAGGATTCCCAGGTTATTGCTAAGATTAATCATGTCCATCACCGTAAGTTTAGGGAGGCCATTGAGATCGAGAAAAAGTCTAAGACGCTAAATAGGGATGATGGTTGAAAGATTAGTTGTTGTTTGATCCCGTCTCTTTATTCCTAATTTTTGTTTTTTATTTTTTATTTTTAAATTAATTATTTATTTTTTGGAATAATAATAAATATTATTATAGTAACACAAATTATTTAATAAACAACAAAATTGAATTTGTTTTATTCACCTATATATTAAATAAATAAATTTCCCTCTTTATATATATATATATATATATATATAGTTTGTTAACAGAGGAATCGGCCACTGGAGCAGCCTCGCAACTCGCGTTACATGGGATCGATTCTGACCGCTACCATTATAACCCCTAGGAAACTGCGCCCGCCCCTCTCCACAACATCGGGTTAGTCCGGAGGAATTGAACTAATGACCTTCAACATGGAGCCTGCCTTTCTAACGAACTTCACCACAATGTGATTACCAACTCGCCTACCCCTGTGGGGCTTATTTTTATATTTTCTTTCATTATTCCTTGACTTTTTAGTTAATTTTCTTACCTTTAGTTTTTTTTGTAAATTTATTTAGAAAAAATAGTAATAATAATAATATATATTTTTCTTTAGTATTATTTCCTATTTTTAAGGCCATTTCATTATTTTTATTTTCTAATTTTGACTTTATTCTAAAGTTCATAATAATTAAAAAAACAAAAACAAAAAATGATTGTTGGGATTAATTCTTTGCATCTCTACTATTTATTAGTTCTATGTTTCAACTATCTATCTATGTCTTGATGATGAACACCTGTTGACTTTATAACCTAAATGTGATTTTGTCCAAAAATATTTGATATAAATCATGAATCACAAAAGCCTACATTCTGATACTCATTAACCTTCTTTATTGCATATTCATTCCATCATTCTTCCTGCAGGTTTCAAACTTAGATTCTTGATTGCCTAGGTATTTGTGATGTTCCCTCTACTTAAAATTACCAAGCAGCTACACCAATTTGACAATTTTGCCCAAATACATAAAATATTGGATCACGACTTAGGAAAAGTGGGTAAAGCCAAAGAATAATTATTTTTTGGTAGAGAAGGGACCCTACAATAGAGAAAAAGGGAAAATCATGGGGTTAGTGGAAGGTGGGGGCCATTCCATGAGAAAATATGCACCGGTTGGATAAGTCGACTTGGAGAGAGAAGAGGGAAGAAGGAAGTTCGATGGGGTGGAGACCACAAGGGAAGAAGGGGGCATAAATTAGAAATAAGAGTTGAAGCACTCATTTTGAACCTTTGACATTTACACTGATCTAGCACGCTTCAGTTGTTGAGCCAAGTCTACAATTGATGTTCAACACATGAGATTTTTATGTGAGAATCTCACCCTACCTTCGATGGACTTCGAGTGCTAGCACAAGGAGGAGATCTAGACAACGTGGGGAGTTGTTCCAGTTGTTTGCTCAGGTAATTCATGGGTTTATTACAACAAATTGAGCACAGTAAGGGGAATACACACTCCCTGAGAGAGTTGGTTGTGGAGCAGTGTATTTCTTGAGCTTCTCGGGAGAGCATTGAGCTACTTTTTGCTGAATATTTGGAGTGTTGGTTGGGCATAGTCCTGTGGGGTTTGGTTGTAGAATTCTCATCATTTCATGAGTTGTGTGGGCCTGCGCAAAGGCTATTCCTGGGCCACATGTGGGAGTTGGGTGGATGCACATTTAGGGGTGAGTTGAGTTGGAGATTGGAGAGGCATTCGAAGGGAAGTTTTGCTAACATTTACCATCATTTTGGAGGAGCTTAGCAGGGTCATTTCCAGGTGGGTCGAATTACCCAGCGGTTGCAGGAATACATGGAAATTCGAGGTAATTTTGGGGGTTTGAACTAGGCCAAATCCTTTATGGGTTTTGGTGGGTTATTTTAGAGGAGACATGGGTTAATTTACCAGAATTTTCTGAGCACTAGAAGAAGGTCAACCAACAGATTCTTCCAGCCAACATTGTAGTTTTTCTAGGGTCAACACAAAACATTGAGGTGGATATATTTCCAACATCCTGGCAGTTGTTTTCATCACCTAGGGCTTGTTAACTTGCCTTTGGCAAGCCTAGGTGCACTCATTTCATACTTGTATTGTACCACATTTGATTTATAATGAAAATGGCTCAATTTGGCGCAATTGTCAGAGTATTTTTGGGTATTTAATTTTATGTGTGAATTTTGTGATGCATGTACCTTGAATGCTTTGTTTATCACTATTAATTTTCCCTTAGGAATATTATTGTCTTAAATCCTGTTTCTTTCCATTTGCATCCTCATCACTTTAAATTGGTGGGTCTGCAAACCTCAAAATGTTGGCTATTCTAGTGGAATTTGAAAGGTTGCTAAATTAGAAAAACCCATTGCATCTCAAATTATCCTACTCCATCCAACTTTTAAAAGTTTGCATAAATATGTTTGTAGATGCCCTGGGCACTAGTTCTTGTAGCGAGGAATTATCTCCAAGGTAGAACATCAGTTGGCGCCATTGTTGGGGAAAAAAGGAATGAAGATATTTTTCCTTGGGTAAAAATCTTTTTCTTGACAGAGAATAAGATTTAGATATAAATACTGGTTGTTAATCATTCATTTGTTGATTTCACTGGCAAAGATTTTACTAGATAATAAATCTTGCTGATATAAAATGAAGAAGCAACATGGAAAGACCATGTATCATATGTTGATGTTTTTCAAGGAGTTTTTATTATTATTTTTTATCAATTTTGTTATCTTTTTCCCCTTACATGTTAAGAGGATCATTTCCTACCTCATATATTCGGACAATTCCAAACCCTCAACTATATTCTTTTCCCTGAAACAAGAAGATTTGTCGTCTTCTTGTATTATAAATCTTGATTCCATTCCCTCCTCTGAATTAAATGATTAAAATGATGTATGCATTTCTATCCCTCTTGAAAATGACCAACCATGTCAACTTGTTCCAGAAAACATTGATTTACCTTCTTTGTGTTGAAAATAGCAACAAGAAACGCTAAATATAGAAGTGATAAAAATAGCATTTTGGGATACATTCTAATTTTAATTAATCCCTAAATTAAAATTGTGAATTAAAATTCGAATTTGAGCTCAGCAGCTGTTTGTAAAATAATTAACTAATTCATCGAGTTAATTAGTTAGAGAAAATCAAACATGAAGTCTATGTGAAGATATGCAACAGTTATCCCTTTGATTGAGGAAGTTATCCCTTAATTAAGGAGATCGGGATGAGTTGTAATTAGTTAGCTCAGTTAACTGAGTTAAGTCCAATTAGATTAGTTCCAACAATTTGTGAACTATTGTGAGTTCAGTTAGTCAATGCATGCATGCATGCAACTAGTGTACTTCAGGTAACTAAATATTATCTCATAAATAACTCATGCATGTCAGTTCAGACAGAGACCCAGTTGAGATCAAAGGATGGGACAATGTATTATCAGTTGCAGGAATATTCCATGAGGATATCTCTTGCATGCAAAAGGAATTCTTTCCTTGAGGATTGCGCTGTTATTTCTGAGTTTGATGAGTAGTGTGTGAGGTAATTACACACAGGTGGCAGCTTGAGGACCCAAGAGAAACTGCGCAAGGAAATAGGAGGCTTGGAGATTGAAGGAAGGCATATGTGTTGTCTATTCTGTTTATGAGCAACAGTGAGGGATTGCACTAAGAGCTGGATAGCTTGTGAGCTAAAAGCTTTGTGTAATCCGGAGATATTTCCACTTGTATGATAATATAGAGATCGGGGTTTTTTAGCTGAGGCTTTCCCGACAGTATTCTTTTGTGTTCATGTGTGATTGATTTCTTCTTCATCTATTATATGTGTTCTATTTGATCTTGCTCAAAATCGATTAAGCTTCCGCAAGTTTGTTTGTAGAAGTAGATCAAGTATTTTGCTTTAGTACATTGCATTATCAGGGGATCTACAGTGAGAATTTTTACATGGTATCGGAGCAAAGGTGATCAAAGCGGAGAAAAATATGCAAAGAAGGGAGAAGTTCGAAGTTTGAAGTTCTTGATTATAGAAATCAAATTCTTATCACATCTCAAATTTCACCAATGGCGTTCAACGGTTTGAGACTCGAGTATGCCCTAGATGACAACTCGAATTATATAGCCTGGAAGGATCACATGGAAGCAGTATTAGAGGACAACGGTTTGAAGGACTTCATTGATCAAGAAGTCCCCAAGCTAGCAACAACTAATGCCCAAGAATTGGCAAAATGGAGGAAATGTGTGGCTAGAGCGAGGAGGATTCTTCTGGAGGGAGTTTGAGACCATATTGTCTCGAGTGTCCATGGGAAGGAGACACTGTTTTCAATGTGGAAGACATTGAAGGATCTATATCAGAACATCATCAATAAGAGGAAGTTGGCGCTGAAAGACAAGCTTTGGAAAATCAAGCGTGAAAAGAGCGACACGATCTCTACATATCTGAACAAGCTCACCACCTGCAGGGATGAGCTTGGAAGTGTAGGAATCACGACAACCGATGATGACATGGTGAGTCTTGCTCTCCTCGGTCTTCCTACGAGCTGGCATAGCTACCAAGACTCAGTAAATGGAAGAGAGAAACTGCTAGATTGGGAATGACTGTGGTCGGATCTGATGCAGAAGGAGATCAGGAGAAGCACCAGAGATGGTTCTTCATCAAAGCATGATGATGAAGAAAATCTAGCCTTAGTGAGTAAGGCGAGGAAAGGGAAAGGGAAGGCTTCCCATTCCAAATCGAGTTCTTCCCATGGTGGGAAGAAGATTGACAAATCTAAAGTGTGATGCTTTAATTGTCATGAGGTGGGCCATTATGCAACAAATTGTCCACAAAAGAAATCCAAGAAGGGATCCTCGAAAGGATCAGATGGTGAGGCACTGGCCTCACAATTTGAATTGGATTTCACCCTCATCGCATGCATGGTTTCATCGACGGTGGGTTGTGTTTGGTCCCTGGACAAAGGAGCTTCAATCCACATGATCAGCGACAAGAGTTTATTCAATACCTTGGAGGAGAAGGACCTCCAGATGCGCATAGATATGGGTGATGATGGAAAGTACTATGTTTCAGGGGAAGGCACGGTTGTGTTTTAAAGGGAGCATGGAGGTCCTCTCACCCTGATTGATGTAAAGTATGTGCCTGGACTGAAGAAGAACATGGTGTCCGTCGAAATGTTGGAAGACAAAGGCTATGATGTAGTCTTTAGTAAAGGAAAGGCATTCCTAAGACACATCGGCACGGGATAGACCAAGAGGATTGAGATTCGAGTGAAGAATCTCTATAAGGTGGAGGTAGATGACTGTGCTGCATTGAGTTCCAAAGTAGAGTTGGTGCAAAGCCAAGATATTGACGAACTATGGCATAGAAGATTGGGCCACTTGCACCATGGGGCCTTGAAGATCATGCATCAGATTTCTATTGGACTTCCCAAGGGTAAATTGGAGCAAGTGGATACATGCAAAGGTTGTACCTTGGGTAAGTATGCAAAATCTTCCTTTCAAGATCGAGACAGTCGAGCTGGAGCAATCCTGGAGCGAGTTCATACAGATGTGTGTGGACCATTCTCAACAGCGTCCACCGCTAAACAAAGGTACTATGCTATTTTCATTGATGATTTTTCTTGTAGATGCTGGCTATATTTCATGCAGAAGAAGGATCAAACCTTCTCAAGGTTTTGCGAGTTTAAAGCCTTGGTTGAGAAAGAATTTGGAAAGAAAATAAGGGCCTTGCGAAGTGACAATGGTGGAGAGTATGTCTCTCAACAGTTTAAGGACTTCTATGCAACAGAAGGAATTAAATGGGAGTTGACGGCACCCCATAACCCATAACAGAATGGGGTGGCCGAAAGGAACAACAGAACGATTATGGGAGCAGCTTGGGCAATGTTGCATGACCAAGGCCTACCACTTCATTTATGGGCTGAGGCATGCAATACAATAGTATACTTGCAGAATAGAAGCCTGCATCGTATACTGGGGATGAAGACACCAGAGGAGGCTTTCTCTAGGAAGAGACCAGATGTGAGTCACTTCAGGATCTTTGGATCATCGGTTTATTTCCATGTGACCAAAGATGCCTAGAAGAAGCTAGAGCCAACAATTGAGTTGGGGATACTTGTGGGGTACACTGATACACCCCACAACTATTGGGTGTTCTTGCCTACCAATCATAGGACAATGGTACGCAGAGATATGAAGTTCGGCGAGTAGAAAGCCATGCGAGTTTCCCTTGAGAGGGAGCTCAAGTTGCATGCAGAGGAGGAACTTTTGGTTCCTAAGGAGGAGGGGCCTCAGACTGATGCAGAGTAGCCGCATGCAGAGGATCCAAGAGTGGAGACATCCCCTCATGCAAAGTCTTCCAGAGATGGGCGGAAACACTCAAGGGAAGCTGACAGATTGTTGATGGATGCGAGAGAAAATGTGGGAGAACCATCTTCTCAACGTAGATAGAGGAGGTCACCTGAGTGATACACTAGTTACATGGCCCTGGTTGGGGAATGTATAAAGACCGAAACATCTTCCTTCGAGGAAGCAGTGCAGCAGCCAGTCTGGGTTGATGCTATGGTGGAGGAGTATGACTCCATAGTTCGAAACAATGTTTGGGATGTTGTTCCAAGATCGAAGAATAAGTCAGTGGTGAGTTCCCGATGGATTTACAAGGTAAACCAAGCAGCTGATGGTAGTGTGGAGAAACATAAGGCAAGGTTTGTTGCCCGTGGTTTCTCACAGGTCGAGGGGATTGACTATGATGAGACTTTTGCTTCTGTAGCAAGGTACTCATCTATCAGATCGATGTTGGCACTATTAGCACAGATGGGTTGGAAGATCCATCAGATGGATGTGAAGACCACATTCCTTAATGGCAAGAATAAGGAAGAGGTATACATAGAGTAGCCAGAAGGATTTGAAACCTTCGATTGTGAGTCGTATGTGTACCGACTCAAGAGATCTTTGTACGGGTTGAAGCAAGCACCTCATGCTTGGTACACTAGGATCGAAAACTATTTCACCAGGTTGGGCTTCACAAAGAGTGAACCGGATGCGAACCTATACCCAATCATGGTAGAAGGTAAGCCATTGATCATTGTTCTTTATGTTGATGATCTAATATTAACAGGTGATGATCAGTTGATCAAGTCTTGCAAGGAGGACCCTGCAAGAGAGTTCAAGATGAAAGACATGGGTCTCATGCACTACTTTCTAGGCATGGAAGTGTGGCAGAAGGATGGGGAAGTGTTTGTGTCTCAAGGCAAGTATGCCAATGAGATACTCAGGAGATTCCATATGGAGAAGTGCAAGCCCATGCAAACTCCTCTAGCAGGTAACTGGAGGAAGGAGGATGCTACTTCTAGTGAGGTAGTAGCTGCTACTGTGTATCAACAGTTTGTGGGTTCATTAATGTATTTAGTGAACACACGACCGGATTTGTGCTTTGCGGTAAAACAGTTGAGTCAAGCTATGGTTCAGCCTACCAAGTTGTTTTGGAAGGCAACGAAGCATGTGATGAGATACCTCAAAGGCACATCCCAGTATGGATTATGGTACAGACGAATAGAGGGAGTGAAGCTTCAGGGCTTCACAAATGCAAATTGGGCAAGGAGTCCATTAGATCAAAAGATCACTTCAGGAGGAATTTTCAACCTTGGTTCAACTGCAGTTTCCTGGTACAGCAGGAAACAGAGGTCAGTTGCACTTAGCTTAGTAGAGGCTGAATACATGGCTACCAGCCAAGCAACATGTGAGGCCATTTGAATGCAGAAAATTCGAGTTGGATTGTTTGATCAGAGGATGGATCCAACTGTGATCTATTGCGATAATTAGAGTTGTATCAAACTCTCTGTGAATCTAGTATTTCATGACATGTCCAAGCACATCGATATCCGGTATCATCATCTTCAAGACTGTGTGGTGAAGAGGATCATGTTGTTGCAGTGCGTTTTGACCGAGGAACAGGATGCAGATATTTTGACTAAGGCATTGTCAAAATGCAAATTCGAGTTCCATAGAGACAGGATCAGAGTGATAGAAATCCATTTCTTGTTGAAAGGGAGTGTTGAAAATAGCAACAAGAAATGCTAAATATAAAAGTGCAAAAAATAGCATTGCTATAAATAGCATTTTGGGATACATTCCAATTTTATTTAGTCCCTAAATTAAAATTGTGAATTAAAATTCAAATTTGAGCTCAACAGCTGTTTGTAAAATAACTAATTAGTTCATCTTGAGTTAATTAGTTAGATAAAATCAAACATGAAGTCTATGTGAAGGCATGCAACAATTATCCCTTTGATTGAGGAAGTTATCCCTTAATTAAGGAGGTCAAGATGAGTTGTACTTTGAGTTGTAATTAGTTAGCTCAGTTAACTGAGTTAAGTCCAGTTAGATTAGTTCCAATAGTTTTTGAAACTGATTGTGAGTTCAGTTAGTCAATGCATGCATGCGCAACTAGTGTACTTTAGATAACTGAATATTCTCTCATAAATAACTCATGCATGTCAGTTTAGACAGAGACCCAGTTGAGATCAAAGGATGGGACAATGTACTATCAGTTGCAGGAATATTCCATGAGGATATCTCTTGCATGCGGAAGGAATTCTTTCCTTGAGGATTGCGCAGTTATTTCTGAGTTTGGTGAGTAGTGTGTGAGGTAATTACACACAAGTGGTAGCTTGAGGACCCAGGAGAAATTGCGCAAGGAATGGAGGCTTGGAGGACTAAAGGAAGGCATATGTGTTGTCTATTCTATTTATGAGCAGCAGTGAGGGATTGTACTAAGAGCTCGATAGTTTGTGAGCTAAAGCTTTGTGTAATCCAGAGATATTTCCACTTGTATGATAATATAGAGATTGGGGTTTTTTAGCTGAGGCTTTCCCCAAAGTATTCTTCTATGTTCATGTGTGATTGATTTATTCTTCATATGTTATATGTGTTCTATTTGATCTTGCTCAAAATCGATTAATCTTCCGCAAGTTTGTTTGTAGAAATAGATCAAGTATTTTGCTTTACTATATTGCATTATCAGGTGATCTACAGTGAGAATTTCTACACTTTGACAATCCCTGCTGTACCTTGTAAACAACTCACTGAAATTCAATATGGCATTAGGGAATTTTTCAAACCCTTGAAGCTACCATCTATTCTTTATGACTATCCTCCCAAGTGTTTTAAATATTTGCCTAAATTTAGAGGGGAAAATAATGTTACAACTGAGCAACATGTATTGGCACTTGAATGTTTCTTGGGCATATTTGATATTATTCATGAGGATGTAGTTTTGAGGTCTTTTTGTCATTCTTTAAACAAATATGCCCAATAGTAGTTTGATTCAGATTTATGAATGAACGAAATGAAAAATAGATTTAAACAAAACACAAAGATACAATGAAATAACAAAACTTCAAGTAATTAATAACAAGTACTGAAAACTGTTTACATGCAGAATGGAACAAACTAGCTCGGGCAATGATAGTTTATCTCTAAGAAAAGATGTAACCACTACATGCCTTCTGAATTGTATTACAATGAGGTTGAGAGACCTTTTTATAAATGAGAAACAATGGAAAACCCTAAACCTCCAAAAACCTAACCCTAGGAGATGAAGCGCCAAAAGTTTGTGAGCCTCGTTGGGATTAGTTGGAACGCCAACTTCTGAGGGTTGTAATTCAGTCATATGATCTATGTTTGGCGTGCATGATACCTCATTAGAAAGATCTATTCGATGAGAACACATTTTCTCGGGAAGGCTCTAATAAGTGTGACCCATTGGCTTGACGTGTTTTTCAAAAAAATGTCGTTTAGAACTTCAAAAAGGCTTTGAAAATTCAGAACCCTAAAAACTGCCAAAAATATAACATTGTTCTAGAATTAAAGAAACAATATTGAGATCTAACTTGAACAGGCGGGTGGACACCAAGATCCACCTCAATCATGATTTCAAAATAAAAAAGTAAATTCAATTAGTTGATGGCAAAAATTTCAATAAATCTTCGTGATTACTAGGGTCAAAATAAATCTCATGAACAATATCACTAAGAACTATATGCAATGTAGAATAAGAGTAATGAAACCGTAACAAGATTCGACATGTGCGAAAATCATGCATAAAACCATAGGTGGGTCCGCCCAATCTAACATAGGTTCCAAAACCAAAATTTTCCGGGGCACTGCCCTAGACCCCATAAAGTTGGGTTACGGGTGCCCTTTAAACCCCCTGTTAACTACGTGGAAAGAATATAACACAACCCAACAATAATCCTCTCAATAATCCTGAAAGGTCCACAAAACCGGGGTGCCATCTTGGCACATGATCCAATCCGCAAGGAGATCTTCTTCGGTTTGATGTGAAAGTACACATGTTCCCCAACTTGGAACTCCTTGAACAACCTATTCTGATCTACATAGCTCTTCTACCTATCCTGTACTACCTTCAAATTCTTTTTAATTACCTACATGTCCCGCTCCATGTTTTCCAACATGTCCGGTCATATAAGTACCCTATTAACTAGACCACTCCAACTAATAGGAGTATTACAAATCTGACCATACAATTCCTCAAATAGACTTGTCCTCAAAGATTCCTAATACCCATTGTTGTAAGAAAACTCAACTAATGGAAGGTACTTCCCACTTCCACTGCTGATGCATCACATACATCCTCAACATGTCCTCCAATATCCTATTGAATCTCTATGTCTGTCCATCTGTTTGCGAATGATAAACTGTACGAAAGGCCAACTCTGTTCCCAAACCTGCAAATAACTCCTTCCAAAACTTAGAAGTGAACTTTGCATCCTTGTCTGACACAATATTCTTAGGAACTCTATGCAATTTGATCACATCCCTGTTGAAGACCAGTGCTACATCAATCATTGACAATGCAAACTTCATTTGAATGAAGTGCGCTACCTTTGTCAACCTGTCCACCACTACCATGATGGAATCATGCTGTCTCATTGTCCTTGGAAAACTTGTGATAATTTCCATGGAAATGACCTCCCATTTCCACTTTGGAATCAAAATCGGCTGTAGCAGTCCACCTAGATGCTTGCACTCTGCCTTCACCTGCTAACAATCCAAGCACCTGGCCATAAACTCTACTACATCTCTCTTCAAATTCAACCAATAACGAAATTTCTTCAATGCTGTCAGCATCTTCTGATAACTTGGGTGACCTGAATTTGGTTTCGCATGAAACTCCCTAAAGATCACCTTCTTGAGCTCACTATTATATAGCACATATATCCCGTCACTAAATCTAACCAATCAATTTGTTGTAAGATGATAGTCCACATCTTGTGCACCTGCATCTGTACCTGTACATATACCCATACCGCTACTTGTACATGTATCTGTACCACTACATGTACCTATACTTGTACCACTACCGATACCTATATTTTGCTGCAACCTGTGCACAATATCCATATACCTGTCATCCTCCTGACTTGCCTGCAAGATCCTATCCTGTAAATTTGTCTCATACGAGCTCATAGCCGCTATTTGATTTACTTATAACTGCCTGCTATGAGCATATGCCACCCTGTTCTCTTTACCTTTGATATACCTGGTCTCAAAGTCTAACTCACTGATTGTGGCCAACCACCGAGGCTGCCTGCCATTAATATTTTGGTTGGTCAAATAGATATACCACAAACCACTGTGATCACTCATCAATACAAACCTCCTACCAAGAAGATAATGCCTCCACATCTTCAGTGCATGTATGATCGCTGCCAACTCAAGATCATGTATCGGGTTGTTCTATTTGTGCTCATTCAGTTTTTGTGACTCATAACATACCACCTATCCATCCTGCATAAGTACTCCACCAAGTCCTCTCTTGCAAGCATCTGTACATACTACAAACTCTTTGTCCGAATCTTCAATCTTTAGTTCTGGTGCATGTGTCAACAATTGCTTGAGCTGCTAAAAAATGGTCGCACACGCCTTTGTCCATTCAAACTTCTTACCTTTCCTCTACAATGATGTGATAGGATAAGCAATCTGCGAGAAGTTCTTGATGAACCTCTTGTAATAACCTGCTAACCCCATGAAAGATCTCACCTCATCCACATTCCTGGGAACTGCTCACTCCATGATAGCTCTTACCTTTTATGGGTCCATTGTTATGCCTTCCTTGGAAACCACATGTCCCAAGTAGTGTACCTTACTTTGAAAGAAACTGCACTTGTTGAGCTTAGCATACAACTGATGCTCTCTTAACAATCTCAACTCTTTTGCTAAATGCTCGACATGCTCTTCTTCATTTTTAGAATATACCAATATATCATCAATGAACATGATAAAAAACTTGTCCAAATATGGACGTAACACACTATTCATTAGGCACATAAAGGTAGTTGGAGCATTAGTTAAATAAAATGGAACTACAACAAACTCATAATGCCCATGCCTAGTTCAGAAAGTTGTCTTGTAGATGTCCTCTTCCTTAATGCTTACCTGATGATATCAAGATCTTAGATCAATCTCCAAGAACATTGTTACTCCCTTCAACTGATCAAACAAATCATAAATCCTCAGTAACGGATACCTGTTCTTGATGGTCACTTTGTCCAACTACCTGTAGTTAATGCATAGCTTGAGAGTACCATCTTTCTTCTTCACAAACAATACTAGTGCGCCCCATGGTGATATGCTTGACCTAATGTATCCCTTGTCCAACATTTCCTTTAGCTGCAGCGTCAACTCTACCAACTCCGGAGTGCTCATCCTATAAGGTGGCTTTGATGCTGGAGCTACCCATGGCACCAACTCAATAGAAAAGTCTACTTCCATATGAGGTGGCAACTCTGAAATATTTGCAGGAAATTCATCTTGGAACTGTTGTAGAACTGGGAACTTGCTCAAAACATCTACATCCTCAACTTCCTTACCTTTGTCACTAGAAATGTGCACTGCAAATAACACACACCATTTCCTGTGACTATGCTTGGCTTGTATAGCTGTCACCATTCTAACTAATGTTGCTTTCTTCTTACCATGCAAGACTCTTCGTTCCCCATTGTCATTCAAGCGCTCAATGGCTTTGTCATAACAATCCACCTTGGTTCTATGAAGGTACAATCAATCCATGCCCAACAACATACTATATGATCCCAATGTTAATACGTTCAAATGTGCTACGGTAGGTATACCATTCAAGTCAAGTGTACAAGCTCTTACCCAATGATGAACTCTCTTCTTGTTACTTGTAGCCAATTACACTAACCAATACTCTGCATGGACTTCTTTATTCGAACCACACTTATCCACCAGGTCAAGATTAACATAACTATAATTACATCCAGGGTCAATCAAAATAGAAACAACTTGATCACAAAGCTTACCGTCCATCTCGATAATAGACGCCTGGTGATCTGCCTATCTGTTATCCAGCGCTGCATAGATCCTAGGAATAATCTGCCCAACATCTCCCACTATCTATGCCTCTTGAGCATTGTAGATATGTGGTCTACCACCTTGATGTTATGGACAATCTCTTCTACGATTCTCTTCTCCACAAGTCCAACGATGCAAAGGATTCCAACCTTCATCCTTATTCTGCTCCTGAGATCAGAGTACCTATCATTTGTCAGATGCATTGAACTTCTTAGATGGCATTGCATTCTCTTTATTACATGTACCCTGAGGTCTTGCTCACTTCTTGTCCCATTTTCCTTTGTTAATTGCATTACCTTTCCAGTCTGGCTTAGTCTCAGATCTGCGCTTTGATTGCTCGTAGCAATGCTTTAGTTTTCGGATGGCCTCCTCCAATGATCTTGGCTCGTCGAACTCAATCATGTCTTTGAATGCAATCGGTAATCCACTAATGAATCTTTGATCTTGTCCTTCTCGTCCTTGAGGTAAGGCACATACCTCAACAACTCCAAGAACCTACTAGTGTACTCCTCATCAGTCGTTGATCCCATATTTAGCTCATAGAATTATTTTTCCTTGTCATCAAAGTATCCCTCCAATATATACTTCTTTCAAAATAGCCTCTCAAATTCACTCCAAGTCAACTTCTCATAAATATCTCTGAAATTCTTTACATCTTCCCACCAGATATCTACTTTACCTTTGAGACTAAATGTATGTAATGTCCCCATTTGTATTTTCCTCCATGATATAGCCAGAGTGGATTTCCAAGGCAGGTGGTGGTAAGGTCAGTGAGCAAGTTTATGTCATCAGAGGTCCTGATGGAGTTTCGAGGAGTTTTTATGGGGTCCGATGGAATTTTCTTGTCATATTCATCATCATGCAAATTTCCGCGCACCTTGTTTTTGGTTCGGTGACTTTGTGATAATTCTCGTAAAACAGGGTTATTATTGGCATAACTTAATTAATTATGCTCAAGGTAGCATTCCAGGGAGATTAATTGATGGAACACCTCAGTGTAATAGCTCGTTGGAACCAGAATGAGAAGATCTACAGGATGGGATGTTGAGAAGTGACTTTCAGTGGCCGAAGAGAGTATGGTGGGCGATTTCCCATTTTCCTGAGTTAAAAATGACTTTAATTAGTCATTTAATTAAGGAAAAATAATTAATTAGGGGAAATGGGTCAAAAGTGACTTAAGTAAAATAAAATAAAATAAAAGGGTCACTTAAGATAAAGTCAATGGAGGAACTTCTAGAATAATAATAAAATAATAAAATAAGATGCTTCTAGAGACTTGGAGATCTATCCATGAGGTCTATAAAAGAGGAGGAGAAGGTCATTTGGAGACATCTTGGTTTTGATATTGTTTATTGTACGAGAGGTTGAGAACCCAGTTCTCTACTCCATTGGTATCTCTAGGACGGACACCCACGGGTGATTTAGAGAGATTGGGCGAGCACCCATCTCCCCTTGGTGGATTCATTCAAAGTCCACAGGTGTAGTGATTGATTTCCTATTTCAGTTTGGAGGCCGACATTGGCATTATTATATATCTTGGAGGGCCATCCCCATCTATTGTATTGGAATATATTTCTATATAAGAAAGCTGAATTTTGTTGCCATATTTCCCATGGTTCCACATGTTGTGATCTTTTAATGAGATTTTATGTGCCATTTATGTGTTTATTGTTTCTATCGAATTTCCAGTGTTTGGGGTTTTACATGGCAATCCTTTGTTTATGAATGAAAATTTTATATTGAAGGGTTTGTTCCAAATTTTCTTCATTTGGGACATTATAGTGGTATTATAGCATTAATCTTGGCTCAACCTGCGGGTTTTTAGTCTTTTAATTGTAGATTATTCGAGGGTTTATATTGGAGGTGCTGAAAGAAAATTATTTTTAGATGAAGCAAATTAAATTGTTTTATTAGTCGGAGATGTGATTTTGCTGGAGAAATAAGCTATTATTGTTTGTGGAAAAAAATTATTAATCTATTTACTGGAGAATAATTGTTGCAGGTGTGTTAAAAGAAAAAAAAAATTGTTGGACCGAATTTATTGTAGGGCTGAAATTATTCTGCTAGGCTGAATTCATTTTGTTGGGCCAAAATTATTTTGCTAGATCTAATTTATATTTCTGGGCCAAAATTATTTTGTTGGGTCAAATTTATCTTTCTGGACTGAGCTTATTTTGCCGGGCCAGATTTATCTTGCAGTGCCAAAATTTTTCTAATGTGTTGAATTTCTCTTGATTGGCGGAAATTATTTGTTGGGCTAAGTTTCTCTGTTGGAGCCCAATTTATTTTCCCAATCCTAGTTTATTTGCGAGAGTTAGATTTATCTATTGGGGCTGAGTTTATTTGTTGGGCCCAGATTATCTGTCATGGCCCAGTTTATTTATCAAAGTTTTTTTGCAGGAGATCTCTCTCATTTGAGCCAGTGATTCTTGAGTGAATTTACAGGATTGACGAGTTGGAGCATTGTGATATTAATTTATAGCAGTGTGCAGAGCTGGGCAGATTGAGAAACTCACACTAAATTGAGACTTTTATATTTCAACTAGAATTTGCCCAATATTCTTCTGGTTTTTTTTGGGTTTTGTGAGAGGAGTCCATGGTTGAAATCTTAGAATTTTCCGGGCAATATTCGAGTTGTAAATAAACATTCCTTCAATAGTGTGTTTTATTAGTGAAGTGGGTAATTCACACCACTTGGTGAGCTTGATCTTGGCTTAGATTTAGGCCAAACCATTTCTAGGTTTTATGGTTTTGGTGTGAGGAGCTCCAGATTAAATTTTCAGAAGTATCTGTTGGCTAGTTGAATTGTTTATGAATTAAACATTCAAGTACCACATTAATTGTCGACCAGGGAAAGTCTTTTTATTTCAAAGGCACTGCGTACTGTATGTACTTAAAGTCTAAAAAGCATCGAAAGCTGTAGTATACGTAATTCTTACGCTATGTCATTACAGTACTTGTTAAAATGAAAACAATTAATTAAAACTACAAATCTGAAAAGCAAAATAACGGACGCTCTGTTGGCAGAGGATCAGGACCCTATCCTCCAGATGGGGACGTTCAGCACCTTCCCCTGTAATCAGAATTACTGATGCACACTGCACTCCCATTCACCGGTGAGAAACAAAACTCAAAGATCAATGAAACAGAGTACTAGTAAAACAAAGAATACCAGAGGTAATGCTATTAAATCCACACAGAGTACCGAAAAGAAATTACTGCACACTTACACACTTAACAGGAAAGTAGATGGGTGAATCTTGTGAAGAAGGTGGGCCCAGTCCCTCTCACAAGATTCTCCAGGAAAACGAAGACGGGATTAAGTGCTCAAAACAGTTTTATATTCATCTGCCAAAAAGGTCAAATACAATAGAGCTCAGACTTGCTGATGCTCTCAGAATCTCAATTACAGACTGACCATAGACACCAACCTCTCCCGTTTCATGTAGATGTCTCCTCTTTATAGAGGAGACATCCATTACAATAGAATATTACAGCTTATTCAGTTAACCCATTTTGTCAAAAATAAGCAATTCAGAGTGCTGTTACAATAGTATGATAATACATCCTTTTCTTGAGCTTTAGCTGTTACACGGCGAGTAACTGATCTTGACTGTCTTCTCGGGATCTTCATATTCCTTCACCATTTCCCCATGTTGTTCATGCTGACTGTGTTCTTCTTTCTTTAGACTTCCGCTTGATTATGCCACGTCACAATCTTCTAGATAGCTGCCATCTGTTGTCCATGGCTGTTACAAAATAGCTTGCTTTAGGTAATTGCTGTTGCTGGTGTTGCAGCAACTGCGTAGTTGCTGTTTCTGGTGTTGCAGCAACTGCGTAGTTGCTGTTTTTAGTGTTTATAACTCCTGCAAGCTTAAGACAATTATTTGACAATTTAGTCAGCGTTTCCAAGGATAAGTATAAAGATATTCATGAATATGAAATAAACAATTAAACATAGACGTGCGGAAGGTTACTTCATACCTTGGGGTTAATATGTCATTATAAAATAAAAGCTTTCACTTATGACTGCAAAAAGGGTAATTATACAGCAAAAGATAAGGTCAAAAATAGGTCAATTGTGAGTCCCAACATGTAACACTTCCAAATGGAAACACCAATCAAAATTTTTAACCAAACAATAATTATAAGCTATTCTGAAAATGCATCTATTATGGAAACAACATAATTTATTTTAATAAAACAATTTGTCACTTAGGTAAAGAAGTGAGGCCTACTTCATAAAAAAATGGACTAGTGGAGGCAATTCTTTCTTTGATCAAAGTATTCTTCTAGAGATTAGTTCATGGTCATGTCATCATTCCCTATCCTAGGTCGTCAAGGAGTTAGTAGGTCACCATATAGGTCATGGTCTAGAAGATACATTGGATTGTCATCATTATATCAGTGATCAAATCAAAAAAGGGAGTCATATCATCCATTTTGGTCATCATCATTGGAGTTAGCAATTAGGGAATAAAGTGAATTAAAGAAACATTTCCTTTTGAAGAAATAATGTTGCAGTCAAATCAATCAATAGTCATTTTATCAAAAAGTACACATGATATCATTCAATCATCAAGCCAAAAATCGAGTTTTTGAGTTATAAAGGAGCATCATAGCATTTTAAAACTTCATTATATCCTTCTAAAAGCTCCAAGAACTCCTCTCTGCCATTATGAGACTTACCACAGCCATCAGAACTCCGAAATTCATCATCAATTGCTTGTTTCATCAATCTGATGCGTTCCTGGCAAAGTTGTTGCGCTTTTGATTTGGAGGTCAAAAGGAGGAAAGAGAAGTTTCAATCTTCATCTCATTGTTTCAAATCATCTCTAAACAAGTAAGTGGAGCCTTCACAAACCCTTGATGCAATCAATTTCCTCATAATGATGATTACAATCCTTGCCTAGGGTTTAGTTGCGCTTCTACTGCGTTTTTCATTTTTATAGGCTTTTGCTTCACTTGACAGAGAAATCTTTTTGTTTCTAATAATTCACATCCATAATTACCCTCATCAAGTACTTCCCACCATTCCCCACACTCAAACTCACTCATTTTATCATTTCCACAACCCTAGATAGTTGTTGCGCTTCTGGCCTAGGATTGTGTTTTACATTTTTCAACCCTCTTTCCTCACTCAATTTGAGAAATTCCACTTCCATTCGTTGTTATGTTGATTTTAGAGAGATCCATCTCTGATTTGTCACAGCTAGCTACCAAGTCCAAAGTTGGTCTGAGGTTACCTCTTTGGTTTCCTTTCTCAACCTTGAGAAGACTAGGAGTGCTAACACTATTTACTATAACTTTTTTCAATATAGAAATTTCTAGCCCTATGAAAAAATATAAGTTAATGAACTATATTCACCAATAGTTAGATGCCAACTTGGCTTAAATATCTCTTTCTAACTGATGATAGAACGCGATTGTATAGACATAATAGAAACTTTGGCCATTTATTAGAAAGATAAGTCAAGGGTAGGATAAGCCACTGATTCTTGCAATTGAGATAAGATAATAAATCCTTTAAAAAAATTATATGCACAAAAGTCCATACCGAATTTGAATTGTCGAGTTTTAAGCTGAACTGAATCAAATGGGAATTTTTTGTTGAGAAATGGCAGCAAGAAATTCCATTTTAATTTGTCCTTTAATTAAATTGTGAATTAAAATCAAATTCTATTCTCATAGCAGCTTATAAATAGTCAATTAAGTTTAATTAACTTAATTAGCTTAGGAATTTTGAGTTGGAATTATTTCTATAGTCATGTATATGTTCTCCCTAAATTTTATGGGTCCATGATGAGTTTATTTGATTTGTAATTAGATAACTCATTTTGACTGTGTTATAGACAATTAAACTAGTTCTAACAGTTTGTGGAACTAGTAGAGGTCTAGTAGTGAGTTGGTGCACTGGTGCATCCTCGGTGCTACTCCAGCTAACTAAATATTCCCTCATGAGAAACTCATGTATGTTAGTTAAGAGAAAGACCCAGTTGAGACTAGAGTGCAGGGACTGTGTACTATCAGTTGTATGATGATCCGAGTTGTACAGATCATGCATGCAATCAGAGAAGGACCTAGTTTTGGATTGCGCAGTTTTGGAAGCACGATTTCCCAATTAAATATGGGTTGATACTCTTGGGAATTATACAAGGAAATAGGGGCTTGGAAAGCAGCAAAAAATAAGTGTTGGTTAGTGCGGGCTTGTGAGGCAAAGAGTTGATCATACTTGTGTTGGAATTGTTCTTGTGAGAACAAGATTTGTATTATCACTCGGATTTTTTATTAATGCAATATATAGTTGGGGTTTTAAGCGGTGGCTTTCCCCAGAGAAACAATTATGTTATCTGTGTTTGATTATCTTCCTCTTGTCAATTATTGTTTTCAACGATCATTGGTTTCTGTTGTTTAAATAGTAGAGTAGATTATTGTCTTGTGTTTTAGTACATTACATGAGTTGTGGATCTACAGGAAAATCTACATGGTATCAAAGTTGAAGACAGTATACTAGAGGAAATTTCAAAGTTTTGTGTTTTGGGGTTACAAGTGAACTTTGAACTTGCAATACATACTTCAGGATCAGAAAATGGCTTTCTACGGTTTGAGGCTCGAGTATGCCTTGGAAGGAAGCTCGAATTATATAGCCTGGAAGGACAAGATGGAGGTAGTTTTGGAGGATAATGGCCTGATGAAATGCGTTGATCAAGACATTTCTAAGCCAACAACATCAGATGCACATAATCTGATCGAATGGAATAAGTGTGTGGCGAAGCTGAGGAAGATAATCCTTGAGGGAGTTAGAGTCCACATTGTCTCGAGTCTCCATGGGAAGGAAATTTCGTATGATATGTGGAAAGCATTGGTGGACCTATTCCAGAACAATAATGACCATAGGAAGTTGGCACTAAAAGACAAACTTCGAAAAATCAAGATGGAGAAAGGCAAGACCGTTCCAAAATACTTTACCAAGTTCACTCACTATCGTGATGAGCTTGGAAGTGTTGGAATAATTGTTTCTAAGGATGATATGGTGAGCCTAGCTCTCTTAGGCCTTGCCAAGAGTTGGAATAGCTATCAGGACTCTGTCAATGGGAGGGAGAAGCCACCAAATTGGGAACAACTGTGGTTAGATTTGATGCAAGAGGAGATCAGAAGGAACACTAGAGATGATTCCCCGTCAAAGACTGTTGATGAGGAAAATTGTGCCTTAGCGAGTAAGGCAAGGAAAGGGAAAGGGAAGGCTTTCCATTCCAAATCGGATTCTTGCCATGGAGGCAAGAAGAAAGACATGTTGAAAGTTAAGTGCTTTCATTGTCATGAGTTGGAACATTTTGCTACAAACTGACCGCTCAAGAAGTCCAAGAAGAAGTCCTTAGGAGGAGCGGCGAGTGAGGCTTTGGCCTCTCAATTTGAATTGGAATTTACTCTCATTGCATGCATGGTGTCATCAATGATGGGTAGCATATGGTACCTTGACAGTGGAGGTTCATTCCACATGAATGGTGACAAGGAGTTGTTCAGTGACCTGGAGGAGAAGGATCTCCAAATGCATATCGAAATGGGTGATGACGGGAGGTATAGTGCTACTGGATCGGGCACGGTTACTTTTCAAAGAGAGCAGGGTGATCCTCTCACCTTGAGGGATGTTATGTATGTGCCCAGGTTGAAGAAGAACTTGATATCAGTTGCCATGTTGCAGGATAGAGGCTATGATGTGGTCTTTAGCAAAGTAAAGATGTTTCTTCAACACATAGCCAAGGGTTAGGTAAAGAAGATAGGGAGACGAGTAAGAATATATAAGTTGGAGGTAGAGTATTGTGTTGCCTTGAGCACGAAAGCAGAGAAGGTGCAAAGCCGAGACATCGGTGAGTTGTGGCATAGGCGGTTGGGTCACTTGCATCATGGGGCTTTGAAAATCATGCAACATATTTATATTGGTCTTCTCAAAGGTGTGCGAGAGCAAGTTGATACATGCAAGGGGTGTAATTTGGGAAAATACACCAAGTCTTCCTTTCACGACAGAGACAGTCGAGCATAGGTGATTCTACAGCGAGTCTATTCAGATGTGTGTGGACCATTCTCAACAGCATCCACAACCAAACACAAGTATTATGTTATATTTTTTTATGACTTTTCTCGTAAATGCTGGATATTTCTCATGCAAAAGAAGGATCAAACTTTCAAAAAGTTTTGTGAATTTAAAGAATTGGTCAAGAAAGAGTATGGAAAGAAGCTCAAATCTCTGAGGAGTGATAACGGTGGTGAGTATGTCTCAAATGATTTTAAGAACTTCCGTGCAGAAGAAGGAATTAAATGAGAGTTGACGACACCCCATAATCCATAACAGAATGGGGTGTTCGAAAGGAAGAATAGAATCATTGTAGGGGAAACACGGGTGATGTTGCATGATCAGGGCCTACCACTACACTTGTGGGTTGAGGCATGCAACAAAGTTGTTTATTTGCATAATAGAAGCCCACATCAGATACATGGGATGAAAACACTAGAGGAATCCTTCTCCAGTAAAAGCCAGATGTTGGTCACTTCAGGATTTTTGGGTCATCAGTATATTTCCATGTGACCAAATATGCACGGAAGAAGCTTGAGCTGACAACAAAGTTGGGAATATTTGTGGGGTACACTGATACACCTCACAACTATCGGGTGTACTTATAGACCAACAGGATCACAACGAATCATAGGGATGTCAGAGTCAATGAGGAGAAGGTCATGTGAGTTTCCCTTGAGAGGGAGTTTCAACTACATGTGGCTGAGGAAATTTAGCTCCTAAGCTTAAGGAGCCTTAGATTGATGTGGAACACCACATGAAGAGGATCCTTTGAGGAGGTAGTGCAGAAACCGGTTTGGGTTGATGCCATGGTGGAGGAGTATGAATCCATAGTTTGTAACAGTGTTTGGGATGTGGTCCCAAGACTGGAGGACAAGTCGGTGGTGAACTCTCGATGGATTTACAAGGTAAAGCAAGCTACATATGGTAGTGTGGAGAAGCATAAGGCCAGGTTTGTGGTGCATGGCTTTTCACAAGTAGAGGGGATTGACTATGATGAGACCTTTGTTCTTGTTGCAAGGTACTCATCGATCAGATCTATATTGTCACTATCAGCGTAGATGGGTTAGAAGATACATCAGATCAATGTAAAGTCAACCTTCTTTAATGGCATGATTGAGGAAGAGGTGTACATAGAGCAACGTAAAGGTTTTGAGACCTTCAATCGTGAGTCACATGTGTACCAGCTCAAGAGAGTGTTGTATGCGCTGAAGCAAGCACCCCGTGCTTGGTACACTAGGATCAATAGCTACTTCATTGGGTTCGGCTTCACCAAGAGTGAAGCGGGTGCGAACTTGTACCACATAGTGGTGGAAGGTAAATTGTTGATCATTGTGTTATATGTCGACAATTTGATTTTGACATGTGATGATTAGCTAATCAAGTCTTGCAAGATGAAGGACATAGAGATCATGCATTACTTTTTGGGCATGGAAGTATGGCAGGGTGATGGGGAATTGTTTGTGTCTTAGGGAAAGTATGCCAAAGAGATACTCAGGAGGTTCCGCGTGGAGAGCAACAAACCCATGGAGACTCCTCTAATGGGTAACTAGAGGAAGGAGGATGCTACTTCAGGGGAAGTAGCGGAAGCTACTGTTTACAAGAATCTTTTGGGTTCACTCAAGTATTTGGTGAACACATGACTAGATATGTGTTATGCAGTTAACCAACTTAGTCAAGCGATGGTTAGGCCTACCAATATATATTCGAAGGTGGAAAAGCATGTGTTGAGATACCTCATAGGCACTAATCAGTATGGATTGTGGTACAAATGGAAAAAGGGAGTGAAGATTCAAGGCTTCACCGATGCAGATTGGGTAGGGAGTCCATCTAACATGAAGAGCACATCAGGAGGGATCTTCAGTATTGGGTCAACAACAATTTCTTCGTATAGCAGGAAACAAAGATCGGTTGCACTCAGTTCGGCAGAGGCAGAGTACATCGTTGCAAGTCAGGCAACATGTGAGGCCATCTGGATGAGGAAGATTATGGTTGGTTTGTTTGGGTAGCAAATGGATCCAGCTATGATTTACTGCGATGATAAAAGTTGTATCGAACTCTCTAAAAATCCAGTTTTTCATGATTAGTCCAAGCATATTGATATCTGATATCATCATTTTCGAGATTGTGTATGGAGGCGGATTATGTTGTTGGAGTACATTCCCACGGAGGAGCAAGATGTTGACATTTTGACAAAATCATTGTCAAGATGTAAATTTGAGTTTCAGAGAGACATGATCGGGGTAGTTGATAATCCCCTTCTTATTGAGAGGGAGTGTTGAGAAATGACAACAAGAAATTCCAGTTTAATTTATCCTTGAATTAAAATGTGAATTAAAATCGATTTTTATTCTCATAGCAACTTGTAAATAGTTAATTAAGTTTAATTAACTTAATTAGCTTAGGAATTTCGAGTTGGAATTTTTTTCTGTAGTCATGTATATGTTCTCCATAAATTTTAGGGGTCCAAGATGAGTTTATTTGAGTTGTAATTAGATAACTCATTTTGGCTGAGTTATAGATATTTAAACTAGTTCTAAGTGTTTGTGGAACTAGTAGAGGTCTAGTAGTGAGTTGGTGCACTGGTGCATCCTCAGTGCTACTCCAACTAACTAAAGATTCCCTCATGAGAAACTCATGCATGTCAGTTCAGAGAAAGACCCAGTTGAGACTAGAGCGCAGGGGTAGTGTACTATTAGTTGTATGATGATCTGAGTTGTACAAGTCATGCATGCAATCAGAGAAGGACATAATTTGATTCCGCAGTTTCGGAAGCATGATTTCCCAATTAAATACGGGTTGATCCTCTTGGGCATTGCACAAGGAAATAGGGGCTTGGCAGGCAGCATAAATTGGTTAAGTGTTGGTCAACGTGGGCTTGTGAGGCAGAGAGTTGATCATACTTGTGCAGGAATTGTTCTTATGAGAACAAGCTTTGTATTATCACTCAAATTTCTGATTAATGCAATAGATATTCAGGGTTTTGTGTAGTGGCTTCCCTAGAGAAATAATTGTGTTATGTGTCTTTGATTATCTTCCTCTTGTTGATTATTGTTTTCATCAATCATTGGTTTCCTTTGTCTAAAGAGTAGAGTAGATTCTTATCTTGTGTTTTAGTACATTACATGAACTTTGAATCTATAGGAAAATCTACATTTTCAAGACAATATAACCGAACTTGGTAACCATGTTTTATTTTGTATCTTGTTTGCCATATTAAATACATTTACACAATATGACTCCACATCGATAATTGCCACCTAAATTTTTTCCATTTTTAGGAATCATCATAGGCTATGGATTATAATCATTATTACACGCTCAACTTGGTGAAATAAGGTAAACTTGAACTTCATTTATTTTGATTTGCTTCCTTGCATCTTTACAAGATTCGAATTTCGAATCCTTATGCTTGGATGGTCCCATGTTATCATCAACTAATTTTGGTCACTTCTGATAAAAATTTTGTGATTCTAGTATTTTTTTCTTTTTCATTTTCACGCAATCTAAATGTGTATAGGTTTTTTATATGTTGTTTGCTAGATGTATCAAGAAACCACGCGCTACAAGTTCGTGAGCCACTATATCCAAAAGAGCCGTTGTTTTTTTCACACCTTTGAGAATCCTGGAATCCCTATGATGAAATTCCCACTGTGCATTAAGTTTTATAGGTTTGCGTTCTAATTCCTTCAGCTGATGATATGGTTGAAACTTTTCTTAAATTTTTCATAAGATGGACAACCTTTGTATGATGAGTGGATATAACATATTTATGGAGAAAAAAAATGAATTGCAGGGCACTGATGGGTTGAAAGAACAGTGGAAATGCTTATAAGGAAGCTCGCAAGCAACACCTGGAAGAGAAGAAGAAGAGGATGGAGGTTAGTAACCATAAGGCATCTTAGATTTGCTTGTACTTGTGTTGTTGTTATTTTAGTGTTGTGAATGAATGGGTGAATGTAGGAGTTGAATCTCGTATCCAACAATGTTTCTGAGATGCGTAATTCGGAAAACAAGACAACCCCTCAGGTTTGTTTTCACCTTCTAGGAGAGAATTCCCCTTGTCTTTTCTTCTATTGTTGTGTCTTCCAGTGTTCCCTCTTGATGGATTTGATCAATAATTATCTATTATGATATCTCTACCTTTGTTTTTAATTTCTCTCTATTATTTAGAGAACCATTGAATGTTCCCTAGGATTTTGGAGTTTGCCCTGACTCTTCTTTGATGCATGAAAATTGTCACAAGTGAAGATATATCAAACTTCTTTGATTTTTATCTTCGCTTTCTCGAAGTTTGTACCTGTGTTTTTTTGGTGAGTTTTGTTTTTGAAGGATTTTCTTCATTCTTGTGTTCTCCTTAGATAATTTATCTTGAGGGGTTCCTGTGTTTCTTATTCTCTCAATCATTTTTGGCATCCCTTCTGAAAGGTATCTGAAAGTGACCAAAATTTTGGCAAAAATCTACATTTTAACGAAAATTTCTCCTACTCCAAGTCTTGCCTTTAAGTATCCCTTTCAAGTAATGGCTTCCATGGATCTAATAACTTTACATGGATTATGGTGTAAATAATCAACTTTCTTAATCTATTTGGTTTTTCCATACCAATAAAGGACCCTACAAAGTCTCCTATATGTCTAAGGGAGAACTCATTCCAAATTTGAAGAGGTCAAAAGGACATAATACCTAGATTCATGTTGTTGTTGTAATTTCTACTTTATATCAAGGCTTGGAGTCCGAAATATCATGAACAAGATTGTTTTGCTCATGAATCACAACACCCTTTAAATATTTTATAAGTTTTAAGTTCTAAAATTTTAATATTAAAATTTGGTATTGAGCCTTATCTTATCTTCACTGATTTTTTTCCTCTCCTTTTTATATTTTTTTCTAATTGGTTGATGTCAATTTTTATGTGGTTTTAAATTGAATTGTCAGCTATAATAATTATATTAAAAAAAAAAATTGAAAAATAAAATAAATAAATAAAATCTATTTGCCAACTGCCATAATAATTTAGGCTTTGGTTGTCCACTAGTGGTAGCTCAAGTGGCGATGGTTGTGGAATGAAGTCTCACCGAACCAGAGATCTTGGATTCGAATCTTGTGCTACCCTCCCCCGTAGCGGGGTGAATAATGGACATGTAAACTCAAATATTGGAGAGTCCTACCAAGCTTACAAAAAAAATAAAATAATAGGCTTTGTTTTATTTAAAATTATCAAATACTTTTTGCATATGAGGCAAATACTAAGGAGCAACTCTACATATTACACTTGTTGTAAATAACAAATACTATCTTACAGTTTTTGTTATGTGTGTGCGTGTGTGTGTTTTTTAAATATAACACGACTTCACATGTTTGAATCATAGTTGCATGGAATTTTCTAAACTTGTTTCTTCTATTCCTATATAGCTAGGAGCTTAGAAATGGGAAGAAAATATGCCTAATTGGCTGGGAATGATTTTGGGAACTTGGGAGATTTTTGAAAACTTCTAGGAATATGAGCTTGGGAACAAGTTTCAGATATAGAAAATTTTAAATTAAAATTATATTTTTCGTATTATAAATATCATTATTAAATTAAAATGTAAATATTTAATATTTATTCAATTATTACAATTACCAACATTATTAAAAATGATTTTATTGTTTTTATTGAAAATATCACTATGAAATAAAGGTTAAACCACATGTAAATCTTATTTAATAAAATATTTAACTAGAAAATTGTGTTCATTCTATAATTGTGGATATAAATAACTTTTAATACATATATATTTGCAAAATTAGTATTAAATATGCAAGTCTAATCAATTAATTAAATCAAAACAATACTTCAAATTTACAAAATGTTTGATGTTCTTATGCTAGTGTAGATCCATCTTAACTTTGGATCTATCAAGCACTAACAGGGATCAAATCTCGAGTTGCGAACGTTTCCACAAGTTTTGCACTAAAAAAATATGGTTTGCACCTTGAGATATTTGATCCCTCTAGGTGTTTGATAGATTTGGAGTTAAGGTGGATATATGTATATATATATATATTCTCATCACTGAAACCATTTTATTTCTATGATCATTCACAACCTAAAGGAAACTTACAAAAGAGTCATCATGCCTTTAAATAAGTTATATTACATAATTATACCATTAACAAAACCATGAGTTGTCAAAAACTAGAGCCTAAAAATCACCAACAATAAATTGACTCTATGACCTCAATTTTTTTTGTAAGTTAATATTGTATTGTCTCGTAAAATCATGTTAATCCAGTACATTAGTCATACAACCATCTAAAGAATGTTTTTTGGTAGGAGGTCTCAATCTGCCTAACGGGAAACAAAATATTTTTTACCATTATTAGAAAGTGTAGCAAGAAAGGCTCAACTTGACTTTAGCCTTAGTTAAATTGACTAAATCAAATTTCCACATTAGCAAGACAACTTGGAGGCAGTTAACTAGTATGACATGGCTCTTGTCACTCAGTTAGCTCAACAAATTCATGTTAATGGGCATGGATTTCAGTCATGCATGTGTTGATTGCTAAATTTTAGAAATATTGTTCAATTATTTTCAGTTGTACTTAGTTAACTTAAAGATTTGTCAGTTAACTGATCAATCAACCCAAAATAGCTTATACATGCATCGAATTTGAATTGCTCAGCTGGAGTGGAGGAGGCAAAGGCTAGTGTAACATTAAGTGTATACTAGTTGAGTCTACAATTGTTGCATGCAATGAGGAAATCAATTCCTTGGGAATTGCATAAGGAAATAGGGACTTCCCTATTGTTTAGGAGCTTGAATTAGCTCATATTTTTGCAAGGAAATAGGAGGTTGGATGAGGAATAAAGTGGATAAGTGTTAGCCAAAGGTCCTTATTTAGTAGGGAAAACAAGTTTACCTTTTCTGGTGGTGCTCAAAGTTGGAGCACGCAATTGTATTAGTTTCTCTATTCAACTAATTAATACAAAGAGGCCCGAGGGGTTTTTCCCAGTTGGGGTCCCCTAGAAATCACTATGTTTTGTCGCTTTTCTTATTGCATGTCTATGCATGTTGTTCTAAATTGTGATTTTCATTCCGCAAATTAGTAGAGTAGAATTTGTGTCTCCTGATTTCAGTTTTATTTCTTGAGCATATGCAATTTCTATCAAAATTCTACATGGTATCAGAGCCTTGAAATCACATTAGAACCATTATTTCAAATTTGTCCCTCAGGATTTTCGAATTTTCAGCTTCAGCGTAGCAGTTTTTCTTCAGATTCAAGAGAATATCTTTCAACGCACTGATATTGGAGTATGCGTTGGAAGGAAGTTTGAATTTATGAGCTTAAAATAGATTTAGGATCATCACAAGTATCTTAGGAGAAACATTCTGAAGCAACGAAAATCTTGAAAAGTGGGGAGTCCTTAAATTCCTCACATATAGTGATCATTGGAGAACTAATGAGTTGTTAGGAGGAAGAGTTATGGAGCCCTAATTTGGGGTAGATTCAGAAGACCCTGTGTGCAGACTTGTTAATGGAACTAGAAGGTTGTTAGTGGGAAGATCAATGATCCAATGTTTAGTGACACAAAAAAGAGTTGTGATCATTGATATTGGCAAATTGAGGAGCAGAGAGATTTACCACATGGAGATCGAGACTCAGAGGGAGTCTATTTCCAGAGGGAGTAGCCCTATGGAAGCTAGTACTTCAGAATCTGGGGAGATCAAACTCATTATTGCAGTAGTTGCAGCAACAATGTGGAAGCAACAACAAAGTAGTAGCATCAACAATATGAGTAGATAAAATTTCACCATGCATGTAGCTATACCCCCACAAGTAAGGTGGGGCGATGTAGAACCTTAGTCTTAGAGTTGCAAAGAACTAAGCAAGATCCATAGGAGAGCAGTAGTAGTTGTAGTATACTTTTCTCAAGGATCATTACCTAGCTATAGGGGCCCATAGTGTTCAGTAGCAGAAGGATCAATGTCAATTGGTGCAGTCAGATGTTGAGGAGCACAAAGGAGTGTTGATAGCAGTGCAGGAGGCACAATGCAGGATCAACATCAGTGCATTCTTCCTAGTAGACATGTAGGTTTTAATAGTGTACAGAAATGACCTACATACGAATTCTAAAAAAAAAAAAAAAAACAATGTCAAGAACATAAAACAAAAAACAGAAATACACAGAGATTTTCCCATGGATCCAAAAACCAGGACTACCAGATTGATTTTTCATTATGTTCCTTTCAATGTTACAATACATATATATATATACATGTCGAAGCATTCATAAACCCCAATCCATTAACCCTAGATTAGAACATAATTGTAGTTTCCTTGACCAGATCTACCAAATACCATGGGAAAAAAAATCATCATGTCCAAAGCCATGTGTAAAACCCATGCACAAAACCATAGGTAGGTCCGTCCACCTAATATAGGGTCCAAAAAAAAATTCTCAAGATGCCGCCCTAGACCCCGTATAGGGGGACTACCGCCCCCCTGATGCGCCTAGCGCAATGAACAAAGGGCATTATCACCCCCCTTGTGACACCCCCCCCCCCCACGCGCATGTGACTAGTGTGGAAAGAATATAACACACACCCAACATTCTCCCACTTGTTGTTTTAGTTTCCACACAGGGGGTCACAAGAGAGCTTAGGCAATGGTCTAGCCATGCAACGCCCATTATTTTTCTACACCAAGAAAACTTCTCAGTGCTCACAGACTTCGTCAATGCATCTGCAACATTCTTCAAAGTGTCCACCTTTACCAGCAACACCTTTTTGTCCTCAACCATAACCCTAACAAAGTGATATTGAACATCAATGTGATTTGATTTTGAACGATAAGCAAGGTTCTTTGCCAAGAAAATTTCACTTTGGTTGTCCAATCTATCCTTATAGCTCGTTGTACTAACCCCGTACTTGAACACAATCTCTGCAACCAAACTGCTTCCTTGCTTGCATGAGTGGATGCCATGTATTATGCCTTGGCAGTTGAAAGTGCTACTATAATCTGTCTCTTGCCCATCCAACTGACTGCACCTCCAAATAGGTTAAACACATATCCACTTGTAGATCTTCTCTAATCTAGATCTCTAGCCTAGTCTACATCAACAAAACCACATATTTCCAAAAATTTGTCAATCCTGGTCTTCCTTGGTAGCACAAACCATAATCACTAGTGCCACGCAAATACTTGAAAACTCGCTTCACTGTTTTCCAATGCTCCTTCCTTGGCTTTTACATAAACCTGCTCAATACCCCCACTACATGTGTAATGTCTATTCTAGTACAGACCATTACATACATTGGGCTATCGAATGCACTAGCATATGGAACACGGGACATGTCCTCTTCCTCTTCTTGTGTCTTGGGACACTATTCAACATATAACTTTACACCTATAGGAATAGTAAGCTTCACCGGTTTACTATCTTGCATATTAAACCTCTGCAATATTGTCTCAACACGCTTCCTCTAGTTTAACCAAAACTTCCTCTTTTCCCGATCTCATTTAATTTGCAAGCCCAAAATATAGTTTGCAGCACCAAGATCCTTCATGTCGAATTTCGAGGACAATTGGGTCTTCAAATTATGGATAATTTCTTTGTTATTTCCAATAAGAAACATATCATCCACATACAAGACCAAATAAATAACATGGTCACCAATTAATTTAAGATACACACAGTGATCTGCTTTGCTTCTGGTGAATCCAAGTCCCCGTATATATGTATCAAATTTATGATACCACATCCTTTGTAGAATTTCCCACTGTAGATCACCTGATAATGTAATATACTAAAGCAAAATACTTGATCTAATTCTACAAACAAACTTGCGGAAGCTTAATCAATTTTGAGCAAGATCAAATAGAACACACATAACAGAGAATGAGAAATCAATCACACATGAACACAGAAGAATACTCTGGGGAAAGCCTCAGCTAAAAACCCGATATCTGTGTTATCATACAAGTGGAAATATCTCTAGATTATGCAAAGATTTAGCTCACAAGCTATCCAGCTCTCAGTACAATCCCTCAATTCTGCTCATAGACTGAATAGACACAACATGTTCCTTCCTCCAATCCTCCAAGC